>BGPR01013896.1:0-12100 GCA_013235015.1 Araneus ventricosus | reverse complement strand
AAAAAATACCAAAAACATGCTTACGTAATATTTGAACGGCCCCTTATCTATTCCCACCCTCCAAATTAAGTTTATGCCAAATTTGGTAACTCTAGGTCCAACAGTCTGATCTATAGAATGCCAATAAACAAATACATTCATTCACATCTATTATTATTGGAGATATAATGTATGATGAAAATGCACCTGAAAAAATAAGAGTTAAGGATGAGATAAGTGAATTCTGTCAGCTTTAGAGTTTTCAAAATTCATGATTTTATATAACATTAAATATATTCCAAATTATCTATACATTATATTGACATTATATACGTGAAATTACTGAATACTAAATTAAAATTTATTTACACACAGTATACAAGTTTTACGTCCCTACTGTAACCTTGCTGAATTAAATACTTTTTTCCCCCTGTTTTCAGTTTTTTTTTATTTATTCATTTGCCTCCCCTTTTCTGTAATGTAGGAAATGGTCTGGAGATGAGCAAGTGGATAGTACACAGAACAAATCCATACCCCATGATGAACATGTTTCACATTCTGTCATTCAGAGGCCTCTTATCATTGAGTAAGTTTTCTATGTAAATAGATAAAAAACTGTAATACTCTACTGTCCTACCACCACGAGAAAAACACCAGACATGCCGCTGGTGGTCATTATGGAAATGGGGTATCCCACTGCATTTTGGGGGTGAAGGAAAGGGCTTTATTTCATTTGCGCAGACCGGCGGAAGTCTAATTTCGCTTTGTACTTCTGTCGAAAACAAATTCCTTGCCTAACAAAGTGCTCTTAGTTTGCCAAATGTTGCGGTTTATTTTATACCCATTTCCCTCCTTTCTTCTTCGGCTTGTCTATTTGAGGCAACCCTCTTCAGGGTATTTTTTTTTCTGGTGGTAGAACAGTAGTCAGTAACAACTCAAGTTGATAGTACAAGGAAAGCAACACTGTGTATCATTACACCGAGTTATTCAGTCTTAAATATCATCTTATTGTACTGAAAAGTTGTTGATATATTTAAACCAAGTTGATTTTAAAACACAAATCAATATCTAGTGTAAAGACTGTATATTTAAGTTGAAATTTCTTTAATTTCATTTCAACTTTAACTTCTTTCAACTTATCTACTTTCATTCAAACTTCTGTAACTCTCACTGGTCATTCAAGACTGCTCCTCACACAGTGCAAATAGAGTGGTGGCACTCTATACCATTCCATTTTTCAGCCCGTCCATTTAGGCAGGCCATTCACAACAGCTCCACACAATGTAAATTGAGACACTCTGATCCCCAAACCTCGCCTTTTCAATTTCCTCGGTGAACCATGCACTCCAAATCTCTCCCACACATGTAGCTACTTCCATTGCTGTTGATTCATGGCCCGGCAATCTGAATGGAGTGATGGATATCAAACCTTCTGCTCTAATTCACATTGATGACTAGTTTTGGAATGGAATAGTCAAATTTGCGTGGAATGGAGCGATCATAAATGTCCAGTCTAAGACAAATAGAAATACATGCTACGTCATTCACCCTGTGAAGGAACTGTTCATGGCTTTGTATATATCATCAATTTGAGCTGTCACTTACTGTAATGGAAAGATTGTGTTTAAAACTGAATACTTTTTCAGATCAGAAAAATGTGTTTCTCAGCCCACTACTCCAGAACCAGCTGTACAGATATCAGAATCACCTTCTCCACCCCCTTCATTACCACCAACAACTATGCAGAGACCTTTGGTTGTTGAGTAAGTAGTCTAGATTATTGCTTTATTATTCATTAGTTATTTATTTTTTTATTTATGATTTTTACACACTTTTATGTGCAAGAGAGTTGAAATTTTCTACACTTGTGTGTTCTCAATGACAATACACTTTAATTTTTCAGAACTTAATTATCAGTTAATTAAATTTTCATCCTATATGAGTGGAATCGCCTGGCAGTGAAAAAATTTATTTTTAGTTTCCGTAATATTTATAATAATGATTTATAAATTAAAGACTAAAGTTCAAAATAATTTAAATAAAAAAATCTACTTTTTATTACACTACTAAAAGTGTGTCTTTTAAAACTTTTTATTAAATTTTTTAATTTCGTATTGTCTCTGTTGTAAAGCCTTAATTTTGGTAGATGTGGCTGTAAAATAATTGATTATTTAAGTCAAAGTTATTTTTTGAATTCCTGTGTTGGTTGTATAAATTATTTTCTTATTTATTTTTGCATATCTTCAAGGTGTTATAGTATACAATGAGTTATTTCACATGCCTAGCATAATACTGCTCTTCCATTTTGTCAATAATGGATTTATCTTTTTTTATGTGTGCCATTAAATATATCTTCATTTTTCCAGGTATTTTTTTCTGTAATATATTTTTATTTCTGTAATCTCATTGAACATTTTATAATTTGTATAAAAATTCTTTAACCCTTTCAAGACTGATTTAAAAATTGCATGGATTTGAAGGTACTTGGATGTCCCATTCGACTTGAAACAATTAAAGGTGACAGATTATGGTTTGATCATAAGAAATTTCAAAAGTGTAGCTTCCTGTATGCAAAATTCATTATTGTATTATTTTGGAATTAACTTTTAATTTAAAAGTTTTAGAAAGCATTTAAATGTTTTATGGAAAGTTGTATAGAGTAGTATTTTTCAAAAATATTAGGTTAATGTAATATTCTATTATCGAACTCTGAGTCTGATTTGTTTTTACTAAATGAAATTGTTTAAAAATATGCATGTATATATGTTTATCACAAAATTATGTGTTAGTGAAACATGAATTAGTTTTTGTAAAAAATTTTATGAATTCAAAATTGTGTCAGTTTTGTGCATCAAGCTAGTTTTCAAGATTTTTAAAATGGGTCACGGTATCTGGATGTATATTTCAATGTTTATATGTTGAAAAATTAACACGTTGCCTTTTTTTGCTTCTTTTATTCTTTCCTTTAAAAAAAAAAAAAATCTGAATATTTCTCACAATTGATTTTCATATTTCAGTAGCTCTAGTCAGATCACAGATAATTTTGTTTTGGCATCAGAAGGAACTTTTGAACAATGTAGTCCAGAAACAATACACAGGTAAATAACCAATCTTTTGCAACAAGTACTGTTCTAATGCAAAGGAATAAACTAATTTCTTAATATTGAGGAATATTCAAATGATTCTAATATTTATAGTAAATGTTTCATTGGGAACTAATTAACATTGGCAGTTCATGTTAGGTAATCTTGCGGGTGCTGTAACTTTTAATCCTTCACGGCTCATGATGCATATTTGTACCACATACATTTTGTGTCTTTTTTTCAGGAACTTTGAGTAGTTTTATATTTAATGAATAAACTTATCTATTAGAAGAGAAAAAATGTAAGTTTTTTAACAAATTAATTTTCATAAAAAAATTTAAACTCGAAATTTGTTAAACTGAAATTTTGAAAACACTTGCATTGCGAAAAATTTCTCTTATGTATTTCATCATCATTTATAACTAAAAAGTATCGAAAATATCCTTTGGGTTGCAAGAAGATTCATTCAGATTTAATTACTATAAAAAACTTTTTCAATTAAAATTTTGTTTATCATTAAGTTTCGTTTATTTTCTTACTTACTTTCAAAATTTTAGCTTGCGAAAAAATTTTCCTCTGTGATAAAATGTTTGAAACTCTGTTTCTTTCTCAACTGGTGCTGCCGAACTCGACAGTTTCCCTTCAGCTTAAAAACGTAGTAGGGAAAGGAAAGGAAAGCTTTCGCTCTGTAACTACGTATGCGCTCTGGCGGAATTCGATGCTGGAATGATCCTTAGTTCTCCTTTACTTTAAGTTATTTTCTTCTTTGCGTATCATCTTCGGGTAGTAAAAAATTAAGTTAGGGAACATAGTTTTCTACCTCAGTTTTTCCTAGTGGCTTATTTGAAGATAGAAATCATTTAATGTGAAATTGTGTTAGATTATTGAAAGGTTTCAATATTGAATGTGAAATAGAATAAATTTACACAATGAAAAAGTTGGGGGTGCTGCAGTACCACAGTCTGTATGCACGAGCCGCCCCTGCTAATTAAGATAATGTATGACTGAGAACATTATCTTTTTTTTTTCCCCCTATTTGACTTTTTAAAAAATGGTTCTTTTATTGAAATGTAAAATTTTGCATAGTTGATAGAACATTTTTTAAATTGCAGGCAATGTTTTATTTTATTAATTTAGTGGAGAATTAGTTTTTTAAGAAACTTTAAAATTCAGATGTTTATGTTTTGCACTATAATAAAAGAATTCATGAAGAACAAAAAAATTCTAATGAGTAAATTACATATAGTGTATGTTTAGTGCACAGTATGAAAAAAAAAAAAAGCTTGGTTAAGAAAATATTTAAATAGAAAAATGAAAATTAAAGAGATTTTAAATATTTTTGTAGTATAGCTGAATTCTGTAATGTTTGTGATATTGTTAGTTTTAGAAAAATGTAAATTTAAACAAATGTATTTCATGCATACTTATTGCTTTAATATATAAATATTTTATAAAAATATTTAAATGTTAAAGAAAACTGAAATATTTTGAAATATAGCACAAATTCTCTATATTGTTTTTGTATTGCTTGTTAATGTGTAAATAATATAAAATCCAATTAAAATTTAACTTATTTTCAAGAAAAGAAAAATAGCTGAAATAACATCATGTTGCCTAAATGTAGAAATGAATCAGCAATTACAAGTGTCTAATATGTTTCTTTTGACTTTTTGCATTTCTTTTACATAAGTGCATATCTGTATTATTTTTGTTTATTCTGGATGGCTTTGTGACTCAAAGTTCTAAGAAAAATAGTTTTTCATTGTTTTGAATTTTCCTTGAATCTTTCCAAATTTGGTTGACTTTCAAAATATTGTATATATAATTACATTATTTATAAAGAAATGCTTAATTTCTCTCTTTATTATTGTGAATTTTTTTCCAAAAATTGTATTAAGAAATTTTCACCCCTTTTATAATGCAGCAATTTGAATTATAAGGTTTCAAAGGTAAGATATTCCATTTCAATTTTAAAGGTTTTTTGGAATTTAATGATAAAGTTTCTTGCTGTTAACATTTTAATATGTGTGTCTTTAAATATTTTTATGCTGTATATATATTTAGTGTTGATCCTTTATCAGTTTTCAGTTTCTCTTTCATTTTTTAAAGTTTATTTCCATTAAAAGGATGTTTTTAAACAGGTTGAAAAATTAGCTTAATTTCAATATTGTTCTGTCTTTTCTTCTTCAGAAAAGAGGAAAAAAATGCATTAATGCATACTTTTTCACTACTTGCTGATAGCTGTAGTAATTTTGAAAACTATATTTTTGTTTTGCTAATGCTTATATGCATAATATATATTTTTAATTTTAGAGAAAACATAGGAAAAGATGTTATTGAAGATGAAGAGATCTTAGATGATTTTGAGTCCTCCCCAATGGATGTAAAACCAAAGTCATCTAGTTTTTCTTGGATGCCTTCTTTTTCCAAATCACATTCCTCAGGAAAAGACGAGAAATCTTCAGGTGTGCAAGCAAGTAAAGAAACTGAAACTAAAGATAATCAGAAGCCTTCTGATGTTGAACCTCATGCTAAAAAAGATGGAATACAACAAAATATGAAAAAATTTTTTGATAATTTACTTCATGATACTTCTTCTGATACCAAGGATAAAACTATAGTGCAAGATGATCACCAAGACGGTGGTGCCACAGATTCAAAGAAAGAGCAAAAAGATGGTAAGCATGGTGTAATGAAATTGTTTAGTTCTTCTAAACAAGAATCAGAAACAAAAGGAAAAGAGTCTCCTTTGCCTGGTGAACTTCCAAAAGAAACTGGTGGTACTGCTAAAGAATCCAAGTTTACTGTAAAAAAAATGTTTGACTCCTTCAAACATGATACAAGTGATAAAAAGGATGCTACTGCTACTGAACTGTCACAACCAGATATGAAATCAAAAGGGAAAGCTATGCCTTCTTCGCAAGAATCTCCCAAAGAACCAGAGGCTATATCTAAAGATACTTCTAAGGATTCAAAATTTAGCGTGAAAAAAATCTTTCAACATGATGTAACTGGAAAGAAGGATAGTGCTGCTGAATCTGCTAAACCTGATACAAAATTGAAAGGCAAAATTTCTCCCACTTCAACTGAACCTCTAAAAGATTTAGAACCAACTTCTAAGGATACTTCTAAAGAATCCAAGTTTAGTGTAAAAAAGATGTTTGATTCTTTTAAACATGAATCTGCTGAGAAGAAAGAGACTGTACCCGAGTCTTCTGCTGATGTGAAGATCAAAGTGGAAGTTACTCCTCCTTCTGCTGAGTCAGAAACTAAGGCTAAATTCAACGTGAAGAAGATGTTTGATTCCCTTAAACATGATTCTTCTGAGAAAAAAGATGTATTGCCTGATTCTTCAACTGATTCAAAGTTTAAAGAAAAAAGTACATCACCAACTAAAAGTCCTAAAGATGGAGATGGTTCATCTAAATATAATATCTCAAAAATGTTTGATTCCTTTAAGCATGATTCACCTCAGAAGAAAACAGATGTACCATCTGATTTATCCCAACCTAATGAAAATCTACCAAAAACTCCCAAAGAAGGAGATGGCTCATCTAAATATAATATTTCAAAAATGTTTGATTCCTTCAAGCATGATTCACCTCAGAAGAAAATGGATATACCATCTGATTTATCCCAACCTAATGAAAATCTGCCAAAAACTCCTAAGGAAGGAGATGGTTCATCTAAATATAATATCTCAAAAATGTTTGATTCTTTTAAACATGATTCACCTCAGAAAAAAACAGACGAACTATCAGAATCATCACAGCCTGTTGAAAATCTTGATGCATCTAAGGTGCATAAGGACTCAAAATCTGGCTTTAAGAAGTTTATTGATTCATTCAAACATGACGAGACTGTCCCATCTACAACTACTGGAGTTAAGTTATCTGAAACTCCTGTTGGATCCTCTGAATATGATAAAAAAGAGAGTTCAAAATCAGCATTACCCAAACCTGATACCTCTAAACAATACCCTGGAAAAGAAATGCAGTCTTCTCAAGTCACTATAACCGTTTCTCCGTCTGAAAAAACTGACACCCAAAGTAAAATTATTACAGCTGAGACAAAAGATTTACCTGAAGGTAAATTAAAATCAAAAGAAGGGAGTGTTAAGAAATTCTTCCACTCTTTTAAGTTTGATGGATCAGTTGCACCTAAGGAAAAAACAAAACATCATGTGACATTTTTAGAAAGAGATAGCCTTAAAAGATCACACTCTTTTAGAGATTCTATTCTTTTAAAAGATGAGGATGTTCCTGATCACTCTGAAAAGGTTTCAAAAGGAAGTACTCATAGTATAAGAAAATTATTCAGCAGTGATAAACCATCTGAAAAAAAGAAATTGAAACAGCAACTCAAGCGATCAGAATCATGCAAGGAAACTTTTGCTGAGAAAGAAGCATTTCATGGATTCAGAAGTTTCTTTGATTCTATTACTCATAAGAATGTTCCAAAATCTAGTCAAGTATTTACTGCAGAAGAGCACATATATGATACAGTTGGTAAGCCAGAACCATCCACTTCTGGTCTTTCGTATCCTGAAAACATTTCGAGACAAACTCCTTCTAAAACACCTGAACCTAAGCAAAAAGAAGATTCTTCAGGCATGAAGAGACTGTTTGATTCTTTCCGTCATAAGGATTCTGCGTCAAAACCAAAAGTCACAAAAAGAGAAGACAAAGATTATGAAAAGATTGATATTTCTTTTACTGTTCCTAGTGCTAGTGAACCTTCTATGCCCTTAAATGATAAGAAAAAAGATCAATCTAAAGAATATTTGAAAAAGGAACCACAACTTACTAAAAGCGTTGAAGCTAAGAAAAAAGAGCAAACTCCAAAAGATGCGAAAAAGGAATCAGAACCTATGAAAATTGTTGAAACTAAGAAAAAAGATCAAACTACAAAAGATGTGAAAAAGGAACCACAGCCTACCAAAAGTGTTGAAATTCAGAAATCAAAAGATGTTCCTAAAGTTGTTTCAAACCTTTCACCAAAACTTGCCAAAGAAAAGAAGACAGAGGAAACAATACCTTCCATTCAAATTAATGGACCATCTACATCCATGGATTCTAAAACATCTATGTTTACCACTATAAGTGATAACTTTACTGTTTTAAAAGATAAAGTTATGCATTCAAAAGACAGCAAAAAGAAAGAAGCTGTAGATCAGGAGAAAATATCTGAAGAATATGATCTTCAACATGCAGCTAGTAAAAATCAAGTCCCTGATATTTCAGCTGGTACTTATAAGCCTATTGAAGATGATTCCTTTATCAGTGTGGATCTTAAACAAGAAGATGATATGAAGAAAGGTACTACTTCTGTGACTCCAGATAAAAAAGTCTCTTCTCCAGAAAAACCTATACCGGAGTCTAGCAAAAAACCATCAGTACCTAAAAATTTGCAAAAATCAGTCAAAGCTTCAGCCAGAATTGAACCTGGAACACCAGAAACATTATATGACACTTGCTGTATGAGATTGGCAAATTTATTGGGTAAGAAAGCTATGGAAATAGTTTCGGAAAAAACTAAAGGTCCTCCTAAGAAACCCCCAAAGCCATCAGCTGAAGCAATTGCTAGAGCTAGAGCTGCTGTTGTTTCTCAGCGGTTACATGGATATCCTACCAAAGCTCAGAGCATCGGTGAGAACATTCCGGTTGGATATGATGGTATTAGGTTTGCTGATGATGAAACAGAATCATCTTGTGATTATAAAGATATTGAGAATATAGATTACATTTTAGATTATGAGCTTGTAAATAGATATAAATGTGATAGCAAATTAGATACATTTAGTGATCCTAGTACTTGCAGTGGTATGTCTAGTTACTATACACCTGACACAGTTACTTTGAAGGATGAAACATTTTCAGATGCTCCTCTTGAAACTGTTAGGCTTAATAATGAATATCTTCTCGAACATCTGTCAGCAGCTGCAAATAATCAGACTGATTTCCGTAGTTTGCCTTCCAAAGTGAAATCAAAGGAAGAAAGAGACAAATTAAAATCTCTTGCTAAACCTGGGCAAAGTGTAAGCAGCACTACCTTAACTCCTGTCAAAAGAGTTCCTCCACCTCTTCCTCCTAAGCCTACAGTGTTGCCTAAACCTAAAGACTCTCAAAATAAAAGTGGTGTTTCTCAGTGTATAAATGGACTTTCATTATCTCCTAGACTTAAAACAAAATTTGAAAAAGATTCTGCTGCAACCAAGAAACGGCCTTTACTAGTTGCTGATTTAAAAGGAACTGAATTTACTAGTTTACAAACAAAATCTAAAGATCATCAAAACAAAGAACGAACTTTTAACACAGTTTTGAGAAATGAATCTTTAAAAAATATAAGTACTATTGCTCCTCTACATAAGCCTCTTAAAAGTACAAAATCTTCACCTCATATATCACAATCATCTGCCACTTCCGAACCTGCAGCATCTAAAAAACAGACTCCTCAGAGACCTCCACCACCCATAAGTTCTATTCATGCAGAAGAGAAAAGGCCTAGAGCCCCTCCACCAGTGCCAGAAAAACCAAAGCGTGAAGGTCGAACTGCATCCACATCAGCAATTCCAGAAAAAAGAACCATTTCGCCACCAAGACCACCTCCTCCTGTTGTAACTAAGGTGAATGTACCTCCTCCAAGACCACCACCTCCTACTCCTTCTAAAACTGTAACTGATAAGAGAATAAATGATCAAGCAGAAACTAGCAATATTTTCAAAACTGATGCTCCAATGGTTTCTGAAAAAGATTTGCCTAATGATAGACCTATTTATGAAAATGACACGCAGCAGCGGAAGTTGTCTGAAATTGCTCATCCTGATTATCCTTTTGAAAAGAAAGAAGCTATTAGTGATGATCAATCTAAGCACAGACCAGATGAAAGTTTAAATGTATTGGCTAAAAAAAATGATCTGATTCCTAAGTCCAGTGAGGAAATTTCAGAAATCAAAACATCAGATCTTGCCACTGTTACAGTTGATGCTGATGTGGTTAAACCTGCACCTAAACCACCACCTCGTGGTCGAAGAATTCGATCACGTACTGTTGAGATCCCTCCTAAAGAAAAAACACCTGAGAAGTCCCTTCGCAGGAGTCAGTCTCTATCAGATATTGAAGTTGAATCAAGAACCTCTCATCTTACTGTAAGTACTCCTCCAACAAAGATTGATCTGAAGCACTTATATACATCTGTAAATAAAGATGGGAAAAGAGCAGTTGCCAGTGGTTCACAATCGCCTAGTGTCTCATCTCGACCTCTACCTGCACCTCCACCTCCACCAAGAAAGTTCAGGTCCCTAGATCGCAAAGCAAAAGATAAGAAAAAGCAAGCAGAAAAGGATGGGATGAAAAGTAGTGAGGACGATGTTCTCATGCCTAGAAGTGCTTCTGCTGATGCAGCTGTAGTCCATGGACCAAAAGATACTGAAAAACAGATAGAAAGCACTTTGGAAACAAGTGGAAGTTTATCTCCTTTGCCTATAAGTTGTTCTCCTGATATGTCTCCAGATCGTAAATCAAGAGATGAACTAAAAGAAACAGATTCTTTTAAATTAAGTGAGAGTGGCTCTCCTGTACCTAGAAGTGATTCTCCTAATGTTTCAGTAAAACCTCCAGAAAGGAAAAGAAAAACTGAAAAGCAAAGATTTCTTAGTCTTCACACTGAGATTAAAAGGACTACTCCTGAATTTGAGACACATAGTCTTAGAATGCCACGTTCACACAGTGAGCCTTTGAAACCAGATAGAAAATTTAAACATCTTCATCGCCCAGAATATGATGAAAATGCTAATATTTCTTTCCCTACAGTGGCAGAAGTTCACCACAGTTCTGTTATATTAGATGAATGTGGTAATGAAATTGGTGAAACTTCAGCAAGTGCAAACATTCCTCCTGTGGATGCTACCGACTCGGCAACAAGTGATGGTAAAGATAAGAAGAACCCCAACCCTCATCCTCGTCGAAAGAAAGACAAGAATCCTAAGAAATCTCATTCCAGTTGGTATGATCAAAGTGAACAATCATGGGAAATTGTGGATTGGGACTCTGTTGCTGCATCTGAGAAAGATTTTAGAACTCCCGAAACAAGTGGATCATTGGCACAAATGCGACGTAGATCTGACCCTATTATAGGTAGAAAAATCAGGCAACCATCTAAATTTTATGTTGATGTTGAAGTAGGCAGTGCAGGATTACCTCTTGTAGATAAAGAAACATCTCCTCTGCATCTTGATTGTTCAGAAAAATCAGTACAAACTTCTTTAGAAACTTTATCCCAAGGTATAATATCACATGATGAACAGAGTGAATTAGCAGAAAGCTCCTCTGATAACACTGATAACTTGCTTAACATAGTTAAAACACTACAATCTGAATTAAAAACTACTCTGAGCAGGCATAAATCATTAGAAGATGAAGATAAAGACACAAGTAATGCTGCTACTGATACTGAGATGAAAGATGAAGGTAGAAAGAAGGAATATTTAAATACTCCAAGTATTCAGTCATCTGCTTCAGAAACATGGCCCATATCTTCTTCTGAAGAGAGTGAGGGAGAGTTATCTTCTGGAAGAGCGGCCAGCTTGTCGGAAATTGCCTTAAATAGGAAGAAGAAAAAAGTGTTTTATATTGCTCGGGAAATTATGACATCAGAAGAAATATTTGTTGATACCTTGAAATTACTTAATGTGGTAAGTTATGTTTCTCTTTATATGCAACATTCAAGGTATACATCTTGTATTTGTCGTTTTAATTGTTTGTATTTTATAGGATTTCAAAGCAGCAGTTGAGGCAGCTAGTAAACAAAGAAATTCTCCTGTGATTCCAGATGAAGCTTTATCACAAATATTAAATCATCTCCCCCAGCTGCAACAACTGAATGAGAACTTGCTCATGGAATTGAAAGACAGGATTGATAATTGGTTTGTTTGATGATTTTGATATCTGGTTTTACCATTTATTACATTTTGTTATTAAGTAATATTTGAAAAATTACCTTTTATTATTTCTGAAAAATGCATTTCATCTGCTTAAGTT
>BGPR01013895.1:0-34761 GCA_013235015.1 Araneus ventricosus | reverse complement strand
AGCTGTGTTTTTCGATAAACAGCATTGCCGATGATGGGAAAGAAATCACAGGGTAATAGATAAGGGAATTGTAATTTTTTGCTGATTTTAGCCCGGAAGAGAGGTGGAATTTTCATAGAAGTAAATGGGAACGTCGATTAAGCGCTCCATGCAGATGTTCTGTTAGAATGCACGCACAAATCGCGGTTTTGATACTTTGTAGCATTAATAGGGTCATATTCATAGATTATTATCTTGTTTATTTGAATTTTTGAACGATTTTCTTGATGCCTCAGCCACAACTTTTGAATTATGTTAATAATTTTAGTTTGTGAATAATTGTGATAGTTAAACGCTCTTCCTACTTGTAAAAGATAATTTTAGAGAGGATTCCGTCGGATATGTAACCAAAATATTTATAAACACACTGTTTTGACGATTAATTCTTATACAACAAAAGAATAAGTAATTCGTACAGAACTAATGAGCTATATAAAAATAAACCTTGTAATCAAGATGGCCTTAAAAAGTAGTCGCAGAAGAGTAGTCAGTGGATAATTCAAAAGGAAAAAAAAGTTAACTAACTGTTTAAAAATGACTAAGTTAGAAATAGAACGCTCATTTGCTACATTTTCCAATTACCTAATTGGCCAATTTTATAGTTGTCTGGAGAAAAAGTTATCACCTAAATGAAAATTTTGAAAAGAGGAATTACTTTCGAGCGCTTAGAAACTACTGCAGCTGAAATTTAAATTATAAAATTATAACTGAAGAATGATAAAATATCTGTAAGTTCATCTTTAATTTTAATGGACACTCTTTGAATAAAGAATTAATTTAGTTACAAAATAAAACAATGCCTTACCTCTCTAAAGGGCCATTTTTCCTAGTAGTGTTATAGCAAAATGGCTTTGGGATTAAGATTCATTTAAGAAAAGAAATTCGTTTAGCGTATTCGATTGCATTAATTTTTTGTTAATTAATTTTACTAATTAATTATCAACTCCAGACACTTCGTTATGGTTTGGGAAATGAAATTGGAACATTTAGGTTTTTGTTTCATCGAAAAATTTGGCGAGAATTTATGACAACCTTAAAAAAAATGCATTTAAAAATTGATGAAATTGGTGGTAAGAATAACCTTACGATAATAAGGTCTTAAGACGGCCTTAAGATAATTTTGCACAATTTTCAAAACTATGAAAAACTTTTGGAGAAAGCTCATTTTTTGTATTAATGATTTACATATTTTTGAAATTATGCTTTAATATTACATAGGGTAACCAAGACAATTTTTGACACCCTAATCTTTGATTTTTTAAAAATTAGCTTTTATTTCAATATTCAGTTTCATCTAATCTAACCTTAGGCAGGCAGTTAAAAGTAAACAAACTAAGAAAGAAGAGATGTCAATAACTGTAGTGACAATTGCTTATTCATAGGGTGTTCATTTTATTATTTAAACTGACATAATTCCAAAAATGATTTTTTTTTGGATTCAAGGACGTTTAAAATGTGGTATTGAAGTCAAATCTTTTCACTATTACAATGCTTTCTCTTTGTATATTTTATTTACGAGAAAGTAAAAATAAAAATAATTACTCATTAAACTTCAAAAAGTGATCTTTCCAAAAGTTTCCAAAATCTCTTCTATTAGTGCTATTTCTTTTCGTTAAATCTATGGCGAGTTTAGCTCAATAGAATTATGCTCTTCTGTTAAATAAACAGCTACATTTTATACCAGAACTAAAAGTTTTATACGTTGAAATAAAAAAAGATAATTGTCAGATACTTTACTTTCTATAAATGGATATTAATTTGTTTGCTCAAAAAGTTTTGGCTCAAATTATTTTAGGCTGAATTTCTGACGTCAATATAAACGATCTAAAAGTTGCAATAAAAGGAATTGTACTTTGTTGAATAAATTAAAATTAAAAGCTGTATGTTGTAAAGCGCTATTGTCCTTAATTCGCCAACAATCCCGTAAACTTTTAATTTCAGTCTGAATAAATTAAAATTAAAAGCTGCCTAGCGCCTTGCTGCAAAGCGCTATGGTTCTTAATTCGGCAAATTAAAATTAAAAGCTACCTAGCTGCCTAGCTGCCAAGCGCTATTGTTCTTAATTCGGCAACAATCCCGTAAACTTTGAATTCCAGTCTGCTTAAAAATACCATCTTCATTCGGGTAGATCGAAGCGATTGGGAAATATGTTTCTAAACCATTAATAATAAATTAGGAATTTAAACAATTTAATCTAGGCTGTTTGAAACTGAGAGAGCTTGGCTAAGAAGTTTTGATATATTTAATGTATTATCTTATTTTTTAACCTTTAGACTTTTATACATTTTGTTCTCTACTGTATTGATGAGAAGCTGGTTTTAAAAGATGCTGGAGAAACTCCCTTGCTTCTTCTATTTACCAATGAGTCCAAAATTTTTAACTGACTGGATTATGATTTCATAAAATTGTCCATTAAAACTGCCCGAATTGTTTTTAAAATTTTTATTTAACTTATCGTCTTTCGCGTATTATATATTGAATATATATAATAAGCGAAAAATATTGAATTTTTATATCAATTTTTCACTCACTCCATGATAGGCTAGATTTCTGAAATTTTGTACAGATCTGTGTTTTCGATGGCACTACGCGTCTTAAATATTTTCAGAACCTAATTATAAATACAGATTAAATTTAGTTAAATCTAGAAGTCTTCACCACCTAGTAGTTCAAAAACGCTTTCATTAGTGCATGTAAAAAAGAAAATAATATTCTTAATCAAAAGTCAGGAGGATGAAACAAAAGCTTCAAAGCGTGAGGCACTGAAAACAGTACAATAAGGAAATTAATGAATATCACAAAAATCTAAATTCCTGAACATTCGTTAAAAAAACATATCATAAATATGATTAATATTCCAATTTACATATAGTGTTTCTATCAGCATTTCGTGCGTTTAGATTTTGTTTTAAACCTTAGACCAAGATTGTGCAAACGTTTTTCAGGAATGGGGGGGAAAAATAACGGATTAATGTAATTTGTTATAAATCTCAATTTGGACTCAAAAAATAATTATTTAAAATTTATTTTGATAATAATGCGGTAAATGAAACTGTGATTGCATTTCTAAAAGTCCACATAGTTTGTTTCAAAGAGGGATGCGTTGATTGTATTATTATATTATCACTTTAAATTGCTACATTATTATTTTAAAATCTTCGGTGGGTCGGTTTAGCTTAGTTATATTAACGTCCTGTTTTGCAGCAATACGAGTGTTGTTTTGGGACGGGCCTCGTAATTTTGATCAGCTGTCAGATGACGAGGATGACACCTGAGCTGCCCCCCTCTCCAAACTTCCGTATCGCATCAGCGGGAGGATATTTGGACACTACGTATGGTTTAAAGTGCAACAGGCCCCATACGTGGTGAATCTTCAGTGGAATTGGGTTTTGAGCCGGGAAACATCCGGTCCTGAAATCGAGACCTTACCACTAGGCCACCGTGTCACTTTGCGGTGGTCCGGATAGAACCTCTAAGCGGGCCGTAGTTTGCGCATCACTGCTCTAGACTTTTAATTAAAAAATTTAGTTTCTATTTTCAAGAGCCCTTACAGTAGTTTGTGTTTTTACCTATCTTTTTTCATTATAATTACAAACTTTATTTAAAATATGGAAAATAAATGCTTCAGTTTTACAGCAATATACAGTGGTACCTCGAGATACGAGTGCCCTGACATACGAGTTATTTGAGATACGAGCGCTGTCGAGCAGCGAAGTTTTGTTTTGAAATACGAGCGACATTTGAGATACGAGGAACTTCAACGATATGCACTGTGCTTAAACAGAAGGAGTCGATAAAGGGTATAACGCCAGCTAAGGGCGTTACAATAATTTCTAAGCTCCGGAGCTCTCTCCATGAAAAGATGGAGAAACTGCTGATGGTTTGGGTGACGGAGAAGCAGCTTAAAGGCGATACCTTAACACAGGGCATCATATGCGAGAAGGCATGAGTGATTTACGGTGATTTGTTGAATCAGACCCCGCGCACTTCCACGGACGAGGCATCGGAAGACTCGTTTAAAGCCAGTCGAGGCTGGTTTGACAACTTTAGAAAAAGGACCGGCATTCACTCCGTTGTCAGGCATGGTGAGGCAGCAAGTTCGGATGTGAAGGCAGCTGAGGATTATCTCAAAACTTTTTCCGAACTGATAGAAGCCAATGGATACATCCCCCAGCAAGTCTTCAATTGTGACGAAACAGGGCTTACATTTATGTGACCAAAATACAAATACATATGTATGTACACTTTATAAAACCAGTTTTTTTTGCTCTACATTCTCTTTTGTTATGTTTTTATACAATATTTGTCATTTATAAATACATTTTTCTTATTCAAAAACACGTAAGAAAAACAATTAGGGGTAGCATTTTTGGGGCTGGAACGGATTAACATAATTTCAATTAATTTCAATGGGGAAAATTGCTTTGAGATACGAGCAAATTGATATACGAGCAAGGTTACGGAACGAATTAAACTCGTATCTCGAGGTATCACTGTACAAAGAAACTTTTGACTCAATCCAAGGCTTCAACTTTGTGTCGAAATAAATACTTTTCCAAACATGTCTGGATAAGAGGACCCTCTCCAGCTAACCGATTTTCATTTTACGGTATCGAAATTAAACCATGGGGAAAAAGGGACAATCCATCAATACTCGTGATTCACTTGAAGAGAACCCGAGCTCAACAGAAGTCATCTATCAAGGCCCATTAATTGATCTGCAATTTTTTTATTCCGCCCCATCCAGTCAAAAGTTAAGAGGTGACTGAAAAGCAGAGAAGGGGTCGTGGCCCTTGTTTGTCGCACGTAGGGCCCTGAGGGGAGGGGGATATTAATGATGTTTGGAACAGGAAAGCCTGTACGTACATGCATTCTGCATTGAAGTTGATTTTGTTAGCTTACTTAGTTGAAGAGCGGTAGTGGTGATTTTATAAATGATGGCTCATTAGTTTGGTGCAAAATTTCTCCTGCAACTGAAAGAAATCTCTAAGCAGCTTGTAATATTTTGGCAAGAACGAAAAAATGTTTTATGTTCATCAGTTGGGAAAAAAATGTCAACATTTTTCAAGCTTCCACTTGAAAAAGTGGCATTGAAAAATTTCGACTTCGTTCTTTTTTATAGTATCTCAATATAAAATTTAATTTTATGGCTTAGACGCATGCTGCAGATTGATAATTTCTAAAACTTTACACTCATAGAAATTATTAACTTGTTATCAATTTTTTTTCAAAGAAGTAATTTTACCAGCATGTCTTTGATGAAAACATCCCAAGAAATCGAAGCACAAATTTGTGTTTATAAAATTATGGATCTTAGAATGCAGAAGTAAGAAATAATTCTGTTGAAAAAAAATTGAAAAATTAATTAGAAACAGAAAACCTTTTAGCTTTCAGAATGCATTTTAACGAGAATAATAGAATGAATTTTCTTTTCTTTAAGTGCGTATTAATAGTGTAAAAGATGAAAGTAATTTTTTTATCAAAAATCTGGTGGCGAAAACGCAAGTCGTAAAGGTTTTAGGTACTGTAAGAAATACTCTAAGTGAATTGAAATTTTAATCCTATTCATAAATTTTTATGAACGTTTAGAAATTTTTATGGGGGTATATTGTAAAAGTTCCCGAAAATCTTAACAAGAACCACAATAAGGCAATGGGCTGCAAAAGTTTGATTTAGATATGGGTCGCAGAAGCGTTTACTCAATTCAAAAGAATAAAATATAAAAAATATGGGGAAAAAATAAAGTCATATTTGAAGTAGCAGAAAAAAATGCATTTTCATTTGGAAGCAAAATCACACCGCTTTAGTTTATGCGAAAATATTCATGGATTTAGTTCAGTTAGACAAACGTCCCATTTTGAAGTCCATGAGCGAAACGAATCTGATCAGTTTGAACCATGGTAAGATGACAATATCTGAGCCGGTACTCCCTCCTCTTAACTTCTACACCACAGCAAAGACCGCAGTAGTCCCGTGCAAGTCTCAAACAGACAGAAAGTCACCAATAGTAACAGAAACAGCACTAACAATAGAATTCAGCATCTATCAGCTGACCAATTCGCACTGCGAGCAGACTCCAAAGAGATCACTGGTTCGTTTAAGCTCCTCCGATATTCATAGTTTTCCGACAGGGTGTGAAGTCAATTGGAAAATTCCAGACGAATCTCCAAAACTCCGTTCCTAATAGAGATAGAGCGATAATTCTTGTATTTTTAGAAACCTTCATTTTGTCGCCAAAGTCGCCAAGTCGCTAAGATGGTCGACAGGTTTATCGCCAAGGTCGGGGTCATTGACGGCCATCCAATACGAATCCCTGTAAATCTCTCTTTCCAACCATAAGACTAATTGGTAGGGAAGTTGTATTTAAAGATTCGAAACAGTGTAAAACAGAAAATACATGAGTCTGTATGTTTGTCAATATATCAAAAGAACTCAACCGAAACGGTAGTCAGAAATGATATGAAATTTGTACTTCTCATTCTGGAGTCCATTTTTAGGCGTAGGATATTTTCATCATTGAAAAGTAATTGTTTTTAAAGATACTGAATTAAGAAAGGGAAAGGATCAGGACAAATTCTTAAATAAAAATCATTATTTAAGTGAACTCCAAATAGTGACTCAAATATTTGTATCTCCGGAGTCTTCCGGTGTATTTCCGTTTTGCCACCCCAAACTGTGCCGGAATGTAATAAAGGAAGTTTTTATATTCCAGTTATCTTTTAGAAGAGACTAAAAATATTGCATATAGTGAATTCTTGAAATAAATCTGTAATAAAAGGATTATCAATATTAATTACAATGAATAAAAGTTTGAACCTCTCTGGTGAAGTCTGATAATAAAGCTAATAAACATATAACTGAAAATTTCTCTTAAATCAACAAAACGATGCATTTCCATCGGCGAAACTTGTATTCTACGAAAGTGCATAGAACTCGCATTTGAGTTCATGCGAGTTCTATGCACTCGAATCAAGGTAGCTTTTTCCTTAACTGAATAAAATTAGACACTGCGTTTTCTAAGTAGATTCTTAAAGACACATATTCCAGATTTCATTGGAAACCACTTAACCAATTTCGTTAAGAACTTACAGAGATATGAAAAAATAATCATTAAGGAAACAGAATACATCAATCACGATCAAAAAGTTCATGATTATACAATGATGATCATCAATTTGGGAAGACATTTTATTAGATCAAAGTTTCATCAATCAACGGCTTACGTTTCAAGAATATTAAAGAGATCAGATTTCAGACAAAACGGACAAGATTCAAGTACGCTATTCGTTAAAGCAAATATTTGTGATTGAGAATAATGATATTTTAGCTAATTGTAAATCGCCTAGTACTATCAGTATTCTTTTTTACTTCTTTTTTATGCTCTTAAAACTTTTTACAGGGTGCGCAGTAAAATTTATACGTGCAGTAAAACTTCGATTAACCGTTACTCATTTAACCGCCAGTTTCTGTTATCCGTCATCGTCTAAAAAATAATAATCATTTCTGTACGTTACTTCTTTTATATTGAAGTTTTTGTTGATCGTTTTATAAAATTAAATACAATATGTGTGCATTATTCACTTTAAAATCATTTTATTTTCATTTTCGTCCTAAGCCAGCAGTGAAATCATGTTACTGTACCTATGTATTAAGAGATTTCTGTTATCCGTCCATTCGGTAATCCGCCACAGCCCTTGTGCGGACGGTGACGGTTAATCGAAATTTTACCATTTTACTTTGAATAATAACTGTATGCCAGCGAAGTACTATAAGTAAAATTAATTTATATAAATGCAGAAATTTGTCAGTTAATGGAAGTGTTCGAATTCTTGAGAGCTATTGTCCAGGCGCTACTGATCAAGCTGACAGATGAAATTGCAGACAGCACTAAACATGCCAGATAACATTTGAGTGATTTCAGAGTATGATCTCAACTTGTTTAACTGTAGCCTATCTTGAGACGGTTGCTTCATTCATTCCTCGAAAGAGAAATCTTTTGGGGTGAGATCAAGTGAATATCGGAGGAGTTCACCGCTACCTCTTCTAACCATCTTCAACAAGATAGGCCCTCATGTCGTGACAGTAATACGAAAGCGTGTTATCTCGCTGGAAGCACACTCGTCATTCTCATACACCACGCGAATGCGTGGCATAAAGCATCCTTATTGTAAATTCGCCCCTCTTACAGTCTCATTCCATATGAGAAAAGCCAACGAAAACAACTGGTGAAGAAGAAGCCTCACAAATAACTTATCCAAACAAAATATCATCCAGCTAATCAAGTTCCTAGATACCAATGAAGACTTGATCACATCCCAACCCGGAATCAATGATAATTCATACAACAATAACTCAGATTTAAATTCGATTCCTCCCCCCCCCCTTGAACAAGACATTCAATGCGGACTTAGCCACCTAGATATTTCACCAAGAACAGCTTAACAATTTTATTTAAAAACTATTATATAACGAGAATTTTCACTGCCCATTTTTTGGGTGAGCAGTAATAAGCAGCACCATCACATAAATCAATCTCAAAGGTAAATGCATCCTTACAGATAATCAAAGCATAGAACGCCTTACTAATTTTGTACTAATCTTTTGTTATTGCACTACTAATTTTTTCAATATTGTACTATTTTTTTAAAATTTATAATAATTTATTTTCTGCTTGGGGATATTAAGTTCAAATAATATCGTCTTGTTATTTGTTCGGGAAATCCTCATATTATTAATTTCAGTTTGTTGTATGTTCTAGTAATACCTTTGTAAATAATAAATAAATAAACAATTACATCAACAACCTCAATTTGTGTTGGGAGGCTGCAACTGTTAACCAACAATGTATTTTATGTATTAACCTTCCTTCTATATTACTAGTGTGTATTATTAATTAAGGATCGTCCTCCTTTAGGAAGGACAGTCCTCCTTTTGTAAGTTTTGTACTCCCTCGAAAAGTGTACAATAAATAATGTCATAAATATTTTTATTATGTACTAGCCGTTGTATCCGCGGCTCCGCACGCGTTTATCTGTTTTATACTTATGAAAGAAAAAGAAAAACGCATATGCTTTGATATCGTGTAGTTTTCGATTTTTAATATACAAATTCTTAAAAGCTTTTAGTACCCTTAATCCGAACTAATAATACTTAATTAATTACTATTTTAAAGTTTTCGAATAAACAATATTTTTGATCTCACCGTTTGGGGTATATATGTAAATATGGCTTGGAATTTTCATTCCAGAACATGCCATGGGAGAAACAAACATGATAACGGCAGCTTTATTTGGCATCGTACACTCATCTCAAATGATAAGTTTGCAATTTGTTGGACAATCGCCTCATTAGACCTTTTGCTTGTATTGCAAATAGGATTCTCAATGTGAGCAAAATCAGCTATAATTGTAACGGAGAATGTGCTATGCGGTCACCATCCAAAAGACTGATAGCTATTCGTGACTGAGCAAGGGAAAGAGCTATACAGAGCTGTTCAAAATTATTAGAATGCTAATGAAAATTGTACACTTTTTATTATAGAAAATAACTTTATTTAATTTATATCCAAATATATTAATTTTATTATTAACTCAATCTTATTTATTAGAAAAAACTTCGAATAACTCAAATTTTATCACAGAATAAGTACAGTAAGAACAGGATAATTTTCATATAATTCTAAATTATGCTTTGTTCAAAATTATTCGAACGATCAAAATCTTACAACAAAAAATAACATAACAATTTTTCAAAATAAAATATCAGTGTTCAATGTTTATCTGGACCTTCTTTGACCACAATCACTGCTTTGAGTCTTTGATTGAGGTTGTCAGCTAGTTTCTTCGCTGCCTACTGGTTGATACTGCGCCATTCATCTTTGATACTCTCAAAAAAATTGTTTTTACTTCTTTTCTCTTCAAAAGGCAATTTCTGATGCAAAACGGACTATTAAATTTTGATGGGATTAATTTTTGGGATTTTTGGTGGCCATTCCACTATCTTAATCTTGTTTTCTGAGAAATAATCTTTGACTTGTGTTTTGGGTCATTATTTTTTTGAAAGATATACCGTCGACCTACACTCAAATTTCTGGTGGATTTCTTCAGATTCTGGTAAAGGATACCGACGCACATACTGACAGTTATTTTACCGTTTTTCATCCCAATTTAACCAAAACCTTTAGAGGGAAACATCTCCATACCATTATATTTCCTCCTCCATATTTTACTCTCTGTAGGATATTCATCTGTCAATGCTCCTAACTTGTTCGTCCCCACACTGTTTTACTCTTTTTTGATAAAAAAAAAGTTCATATTTGATATCTTCTGACCATAAAACGCTTTCCAAGAATTTTAAAACCTTCGAAATATGTACTTTTGCAAAGGCCAGTATTTCTTACCATATTTGCTATGTTTTGGTTTTGAGATGTATGGTCATTTTCTTTAGATACAAATGATCAACCCTGTGTTCTTGATTCTAAGACGAACCGTTAGAGCTGTCACATTCAATTTCAAGTCTTCCACGATCTCTCTTGACGATATATCATTCTTTTTCTGTGCCAATCTTACAATCACAGAGTCTTCTCCTGCACTTGTTTTCGGTTTTCTGCATCACCCTCTCTTGTTTCCGATGAATCCGGTCGTCTCATACTTCTTTCACAAATAGAAGATACCCGACTCCGACGATTTTTACTTTTTGCTAGGTTTTCATGCGATACTTCAACCTTCCTATCTTCATTGATGTGGTGGCGATGATCAACAAAAATATCTAAACTCTTGGGCAGTATTGTTGACTTGACTGCTTCAGAGACCAAAATAATTAATTACCAAGTAAATTATCTATTAATCTTCTTAAAATTTATAAAAATAAGAACAAATCCAATTCGAATTCACCTTAGTCATCAGCCGTTCGACTAATTTTGAACAACTAAAATATACTCTTTAAAACAATAATCTAATCTAAGAAGTAGTGATATTTCATGAAATAGCTAAAACTTTATCGAGGATGAAATAAGGTACCAGAAAATCAAAACAAAATAGTAAATAATAAAGTTTTTAAAATTTTATGAACAAAAGATAATATTTTAACAATCCGTTCTAATAATTATGAACAACACTGTATGTTATTTAGACTGGATTTCAGTAAGGATCAAATTAGATAAGAAATGCTGTTTCAGCTCCACATGAGACTTTAAGTAAGAGAGATTCACCGTTCTCTTCAGCAATCAAATTCCCCATTAGTTCATGCACTGTTGGCTGATCTTTTGTTAGTCAAGGTTATTTGCTCCCACCATATCTTGTAAAATATTCACATCCTAGTTTGTAATATGTTACATATATCTTATTTAAGCATCATATTTTGACTTGTAGGCATGGGTAAAATAAGCTACAACAACTTTTTCCACTAATTGATAAACATCTTGATATTAACTGCTAATAAAAACCAACAATTACTAAATTCAGCACCTTTCAAATAAATATTCACTACACAACATGCACTGTGCTCACGATGAAATGTCAACGTGAATAATTTTTGAAAATACTTTCGGTTGAGTTTATATTTTTGTGAAAATATATAAATATGTACTTGGTTCAAATTTTGTGATCCGCATTCACGCCTTACTATATTAAAAGCCTTGATATCCAAATGATATGACAGTAGTGGATAATAGGGAAAATTATTCATGAATTCTATATACTACGAAGGTAAAAAGAGACCAAAAATTTGTAGTAAGAAAATTTAAAGCTAAAAGGAATGAAAGTGGATTTGTCCAAAGAAGGCAAATTAATTTTAACATTAGGAAAAGCACGTGAGAAATTAAAAAGTGAAATAGGTTTAAAATGACAGCAAACAAAAACGTTAAAATAAACGTTTAAACGTTTAAAAAATAACAAAAACCTTAAATTGTGTTTAAAATAATTAAATAAATAATAAAAATAACAATAGATAAAAATTAAATAAATAATAATAATTAATTAAATAAATTTTAATAGTTAAATAGTGGTACAAAAGTGGAACAGATGTCGCTGTGAAGCTAATTTCTTTTTTACTTTTAGGTGGTTCAAAATTATTTTTGTTCGATCACATGTTCTGAAGTTATTGCGGAAAAACATTAAAAATTACCCTTTTTCTCCCACTAGCAACTTTTTAACAGCAAAGTCAATTCTTCCAGGTGTGACGAAACATGTGTGCCAAATTTCGTTCTAAACAGAAATTGCATGTTTCAGATATAGATTCACAACATAATATTTGGATTTTCAGCTCTATTGGTATGACAGTAATTGTTAATGGGGGAAAATAATACCTGAAGTATAGATATTACGAAGGAAAAAAAGAGACCATAAACCTGTAGTTAAAAAATGCAAAGGTGAATGAAAAATTTTTTTTGCCAGTTGATACGTTTTAAAAACCAATCCAGAAACCTTAAACCATAGAGAAAGTGCTTTAAACTTAAGAACATATGGATTACCTGATTATCGAGTGTGCACTCAACGGAATGCCAACGCGGATTTAAAAACAATTTGGCCGAACTTTAATATTTGTTTATACATTTCTAAATCTAAGGAGCTAAAATTGCGTGATCACAGAAACAAATATCCACAGAAAGCAACTTAAGCTTAACATTGATAAAAGCGCACAGTGAAATATAAAAATCTAAGGAGCTAAAAGCACGTGATCAAAAAACCAATGATAGAAGTATTCACAGAAATCAAATTAACTTTAAGAGCACGTGTGATTAAACAGAGAAATATAAAACTATGTAACTTTTTAATCACTCGCGTGCTTTTTGCATTTTAAAAGATATTGAAATAAACAAAGCATTCTTACAAATTGTGTTTAAATTAATTTTCAACATTGATTAAAAATTAGATAAAAAGTCATACAGAAATAGAACAGGCGTCACTGAAAAGCTATTTTTTTTTAATTTTAAAAGGGTCTAAAAATAGTTTCTGGGCGATAATATGTTCCAAAGTTATGGCAGAAAACGCTAAACCTTTTAACCCCCTTTCACACCTTTTAGGTGGAGTTAGAAACTTTTTAATTATGTAGTTAATCTTTCTAGGTGCTAAGGAACATCTGAACCAAATTTCGTTCTATTCCGTCAAGAGGTGTGGAATTGTAAAAGGTTCAAATACACAAGCAAACAGGCATTGAATTTTATATATTAAGATTTATATTATAGCATATTCTGTATTATTTGTTGCAATGAATAAAATGTTTCTTTTATTTATGGTATTTTTTTTCTTTAATTTATTTGTGCCCTCAGTTTCATTGGAAAAAAGTTAGTTACCTTAGTATATGTCTATGTATCATGTTCATTGTTATGTATTTGTATTTAGTTATATAAGATTGTAATTTCTTTTTTTACCTTTCTTTCAATAAATTTTCACTTATACCCATCCAACCGACAAGGAGCCGTCGTGGCTCCGAGGTGATATCTCACAGCATCCTCGGAAAAGAAAAGTTCATTTAATCAACATGCTGACAAATTACACTTCACCATTAATGCCTGATAAGTTCATGTGGTGCTTCACTGTCATACAAGGATAATCAGTTTCCAAACAACTTGGGTTATGACCATTGATTGAGCCATTAATTTTGAAAAAGTATCGTTTTATGTTAAAAATTATTGCATTAATTAATAAAAATCATGAAATTTCAAACGACCGACAAGATTCTACGTTTGTATTTATTAATGTGAGCTATGAAACTTTGATGTATTTTATTAATTCTTATGCATTAATTATTCAAAGTGTAAATTTGTGCTTTGGGGACACCCTGCAGTTTTTGAGGAGGAAATGTGAAAACATTATTTAATCTTTCCCATACAGAAGTATAAATTGTTGCACCAAGAAATTCTTCCCGTTTGCCTACTTACTGATACAATAGTTGTACCACCAAATCATTACAACTTCATTTCCCTTGCGTAGCTCATCTCTGGGATCTCGCATCACCCTGTAAGTAGTTTAATTTTTCTATTCTATTGTATCACTACTTGCGTGATGAATAAGTTTATTGTTAATCCCTTGGATCCCAGAGGGAGTTGCCTTCTCGGACGCTGAAAACCCAGATTTTCTATAAAAAATTGAAAGATGAGTACAATAATAAAATGCAGCTGACAAACTTCATGTACTTGGTGATAATATCTTGGAAGGTTCAAGAAGAAAGCAAAATAGATGTTGGATATGCTATAAAATAAATAAAATATCCAAACTAACTATTGATTTGTGTAATGCATGTCAACAATCGTTTTGTACACGTGAACATTTTGAGAAATATCATGAAAATTTGTGATCTAATTTGTAACCTAACAATTCTTATAACCCAGCCTGGAGAATATATGTATGCATTTTAATCCTAGTTAAGGAAATCACAGTGCTGGATGTCTCGTTATGCGGTTTTATACTAATATAGATCATTTATTCACCGGAGGATACATGGGTTTTAGCAATATACATAGCATGCGTCCACTAGTGGATACATGGGATCCAAAGGGGTTAATGAGGGATGACAAGATAAGATAACCCCACGGATTATTGTAAGGGAGATACTTCTTATCTTCCAATGACTTGAAAAGGGGGGGAACACTTCTCTCTCCGTATAAATCTTCGTTTTAAGAGTATATTAGAGGTTTGATATTCGCCAAACTAATAATCAGAATATCAAAATGAAACTTGTAGAGAAGAAACAGAAGAATGCTTCTTCCTACCGATCGATGGGTGATAAGAGAATACGTAGTCATTTTTCACCACCAGCTTAGTTACCTATTAGAAACGCGGGAATGTGTGTCTGAAAAGAGGATGACTCAAAAACGCAAAACGTTAGGTGTGTGGAAGTTACCAATGCGGCGGTAAAAGTGCAGTTGGTGCAGGGTGTGAGTGATGGACATGCATGAGGTTCCAGCTGCAATCAGCACCACAACTTGACATAATATTTGTCACTAGACTCAATTCCATCAGAAGGGTTTACTTAAGGGTGATACAGTGCAAACAACTCAGGAATAATAACACAAATTTTAAACGATAACATGTTTAATAGAACAACAATTAAGTTAAAAATATAAATTATACTACTACATCATATGACCACGCGTGCGGTGAGATGATAACAAAAAGTGAGAGAATGATCAGGTGAACATCGCCTTTAAATACTGCAGCAGCTCCTTCGCCCTTGGTTAACAGGTGACATCACCAAAAAGGGCGGGGGTAGACACGCATGCAAATACAGTTAACAACATAGCTGGCGATGATGCCACATTTGTGAATCTTAATAAGTTAAACGTAGTCTCAACACCAAAATTGGGGATTTCTATCAATGTTTGGGCAAAATCCGACCACGGAAAAGCCTGCAACTCCTTGCGCATGTGAATACGATAACTAAAAATGCAACAAGCTAGATAGCTGAAATTTGACGTATGGATTTATTACTAAAATTACAGAAATGTATCAAATTTTGGTCAGAATCCCTCAATGAGTTGACTATCTGTTGATCTGTGTATTCAAGCGCATGCAAATGCGATAACTCAAGAATAGAACAAGCTAAATTGACTAATTTTTCAATTCCTACTATTAGTTCATACTCGCTCTATATCTTGTTCAAATTTTGCAATCGATTTTAAACTAACTTCCCGATGAGCTGGAGATTTGAAACTTTAAACATAGCTCAGAACTAGATGACAATGCAATATTAATTCGCTTTCTTGTGTGTCTGTTTGTCTGTCATTTCAGATTTTGCATGACGCATGCGCAGTACGTTTTTCCTTATATCTCGAAAACTATTAACATCACAGACTTGGTTCTTGGATATATGGATGGCCCATGGGATCACCGAAGCACCTCCATATTTTAGCCATATTTTTGCGCATGCGCAGTACGTTTTTCATTATATCTCGAAAACTATTAAACTATTAATTATTAAAGTAGGAATTGATTTTAAATTTTTTTTTATATTACTTGTTTTATATAATCTTCATACCAAAATTGTATGTCTTTGTCTAATTTTGTATAAAATCTTTGAAGCGTAGACTGTTTTCTTTGTGTGTGTATGTGAACATGTTAACTCAGAAACATAAAAAGCAAGAAAAATTTATAATTGGTTGTAGTGACTTACTAAGCTGTATACATCTTGAACTACCTACTAGATAATTACTTCATAATGTATTTGTGATATTTAATTATGTGGATGAGTTCTCGTTTTATAAATTTGATAAAATTTTTAACAAGTTTTCTGAGAAACTTTTATTTTTTTAACATGTCCTATGATGCTTTTAAGATTAAATGCTTACAACTTTTGAAATCCTAATATGTTTTTAATGTTTTTGAGAATGTGTGTATTCATTTTCTAAATTCTTTATGCTTTTTTAACATTTTTTAGGTTCAGTGTTCTCAATTTTTTAAATTTTTGATATGTTTTAATGTTTTCAGAATGTCTGTGAACACTATAGGGAACATTTGGCCATATTAGAAGAAAATCCTAGAATGGAATACATAGCATTTTTGCACTATGAAAAGAAAACAAGAGATTTGAGTTCTTGATTAACTAAGCCTTTATTTATGATATAAAAAAAACCATTGCCAATTTTAACAATTAGCTACACCAGATTATAAACATAATACAAAGAAAGTATGATAAACAAGACTTTTGTCGATGCGCATGCCGATCAGAGAATTTCTAATAAAATGAATTTTCAAACATGTTATTCAATTGTTAAAATTGCTGCAGTCTTTCTGAACATGGAACACAATCGCTCCAAAAAGATCAAAGAAACTTTCATAAAAATTCTCTATCAAATTTTTAGAATATAGAAATAAACAAATCACAATAACAATACATAATTTTTTTAAAAAATAACCCCTGCGAGCTCTAGTGATTAGGTTTAGCTAGCTAGCCTGCAATTCACATCACCAGCCTGATGGAAAAGGATTGAAACTTTAAATCAGCAGGTAAATCAGTAGATCGATGCATTCGTTGAAACTCCACAACCGTTATGGATCTGAGTTCATGACAGATTTAGCGTTGAAAAGCAACAAGCCGACTTCCACAAATTCGATACAATTTATCTATATATAGACGCAACAGTTTTTTTTGTCTCGTACTACTTACTGCTGATTGTTGCTCAAAATGTCCATCAATCACATTTTCATCGTTGTCGGAGTATACGAATCAAACTCCCATAATACTTCTTTTATAGTTGTTATCGCATCACCCTTCTCGAGTCATGGGTTCGTCTGCAAGGGCGAAATCCGAATATTAGAATGCTGGCATCCCGGACCACGTCTTGTTACAGTCTCAGACAACCAACAGAGTGACCATACAAAGGAATTCTCCCAGTCAGGGGACGCCGGGGCCTGAGTACACCAAAAAGTTTCCGCCGTTTAAATGGCGAGCATATAGTCCGGTGCAAGAAAAAGGATTTAAAAATGATTAAACACAGAACTATTAAACAAATTGCATAAAAAGTTAAAGCAATTAACAATTCAGTTAATTATTACAAAATGAATAATTAATTGATAAATTTAACAAAACTTTAAAAAAATCCTTT
Source organism: Araneus ventricosus (assembly GCA_013235015.1). Classification (NCBI taxonomy): domain Eukaryota; kingdom Metazoa; phylum Arthropoda; class Arachnida; order Araneae; family Araneidae; genus Araneus; species Araneus ventricosus. The sequence continues at coordinate 17,180 of BGPR01013895.1, read as the reverse complement.
GAAAAGTTAAGAGTTGCCACAAGACATGAAAGAAACTTTTGTAGCGAAAATACTAATTATTTAAATAGCACTGGTAAAGCCGAAAAGGATGTTATTGCTAAAATGTAATCTAACACTTTGGTCCAAAGTGATCCCTACAAGCGGCGCCCACAGTATATCAAATTTCGGACAAAATCGGTCAAAAGGAAGAATTCCAAAATCATACTTGATTCCTTCTACAAGCTAAATACAGAACGCGCCGTACTGTGTAAGTTGATTTTAATTGAAAATATCCAGTTTATTTACACGGTACTTATTCATTTCAACCATATAATACAATATGTCAGTCCTGGAGATACATGTTTATGGATCGTTTCATCAAATTTTTGACGGATGGTTTTATGTTTTGTATTCTATCTCAACACCGGTGAATTCATTTTTTTTTGTTGCTTTTCGCACAAAAGCGCGACATTGTGTTCATCTTCGTATAAATTATACAACAAAGATGGATCCGCCCCTTTAACTTAACGCTCTGCTGGCCGCCACGGTTGGGTGACTCCACTGATGCAAACACCATCAAGCATGAAGGGAACGGGGTGGACCAACGTGATATTAATTCAGCGAGACAAGATCCTAGTCACCTTGCTTTTAATAAACAAAAACTTCAACCCTTTCTCTCCCATTTGAAACATCAGTGTGTGATAAAAAGAAAGGGGGAAAATGCTTACTACAGTAAACTAAACATTTTAAAATCTGTGTGAAGTTTAGTTAAGTCTAATGAAACGAAATATGTTTTATTTTACAGAGTTATCTCTATTGCCTTAAGATGGATAGAAAAACTTAGTACATCTACTGGCGAATCGGTCGCTTTAAATTTTTTAAGTACCTTCAACTTCTTCTATCAATGATTTAAGTTATCGTTAGGAAGGAGTCGAGCCACATCTTCTCATGCAGATCTTTACTGCAAGAGAAACCCATTACATTATTAATTTAGCTTAGTTATAATCACGCCCCGTTTTGAAGCTACATAAAAGTGATTTTGGAACGGACTTTGTAGCTAAAAATCGTAGTCAGATAATCAGGATAATGAGACGGCACCCCCTCTACACACTTTTACAGGACATCAGAGGATGGAGATTCGAACCCAATGGATTTAAGCGCACTAGACCCGTGTACACGAAGAATTTTTATTCTTCGTCATTTACGACAGCGCACATCACACCATTTCATTTTTTAGCCCACTCATTTAGACAGGTCATTCACGATCTCTCCACACCACGCCATTTCATTTTAGCCCATTCATTTAGGCAGATCATTCACGACCTCTCAACACCACGTCATTTGATTTTTAGCCCATTCATATAGACAGGTAATTCACGACCTCTCAACATCACGTAATTTAACATTTAGCCCATTCATTTAGACAGGTAATTCATAACAGCTTCACCCCACCTCACGCCATTTCATTTTTTAGCCCATTCATTAGGCAGGTCATTCACGACCGCTCCACACCACGAATGTTCATTTACAACTTACTACCAGCCAATCTTATCTTCGACGCACGCCTTCTCCGATTTCCTCTGTGAACCACGCAACCCAAGTCTCCCCCCTACCCGATACATACACACGTACCTTCTCCCGCAATGCTTTTTAGCCTGGCAGTCCAAATAGAGTGAAAGATATTGGGACAGGCTATATTACATTTCAACCTTCCGTTCCACATCTCGCCAATTCTGACCTGATTTTAGCTTGGAGTGGGCGAATTTGCGTGTCGTGGAGTGATCGTGAATGGCCATTAATAGGATCAGATCTCGAACGTTCGCTCCTCGAGTTCCGAAGCTGAGACTCTGCCTGGAGGTCACCTCGGTCTCGAATTCCTCTCAGGAATAACGCGTTTACAATCAATGTTGACTTGCACATTATGTTGCGGAAAGCTGCAAATTTAACTTTTCAGTACCTTTCAGTTAACAAATTGTTGAAATTTTTTGTATTCTTTTCTTCATAAATCATATTAATGTAGATCTGCGGTGGCTTAGTGATAAGGTCTCGGCTTTCTGTCCGGAAGGTTCCATGTTCGAAACCAGATACCTTTAAATATCCGCAGTGCATGTTGGCCCGTTGTTCGTTAAATCTGACGCAGAGGGTCAAACTTCCTCTTTTTGGTGGGGCGTGGAAGTGTGGAGCATGGGGTACCGACTCAGGCGACATCCTCATCATCTTACTACGGTTCAAAATTACCAGGTCCGTCCCAAAAATAGAACGGGATCTTTCAACACGGGACGTAAATATAACTGAACTAAATTAAACCATATTAATACGATTCAAGAGAAACGATAGTATGCTGAGACCTTATCATGCATATGTATGCTAGGATATGCATGAGAGGAGATCCTAACGATAACGATTTGCAAAACAAATTGGCGGTACTTAAGAAGCCTAAAGCGGCCGCATCACCCATGGGTGACGGACTATGTGTTTCTTTGCATCTTGAGGCAATAGGAAGATTTCCATCAAATAAATCAACTTTCGTTCATAGAGCTTCAATATTTCAAGTTAGTTGTGATAAAAGAATTCTTCAAATACATTAGGAACATATTCATTAACTACTCGCATAGATGCAAGGCATATCTCTCTCTCTGCACTGTCAGTTGTCACTGGTTGCAGTCAGATTCTTACTTTTAAAATAAAATTTATCATTAATTATATATTATAAAGAATATATTATACTATTATTAATTTTTTTTACACAGATGTATATCCAATGAAGCTACATGATTTATCAAGCACATAAAAAGAGATGTGGAAGGTATTGCTTAATAAACGCCTTTAAGGCAAATGCACTTCTTGAACTCCTTCGCGGTGAATAACATGTTCGGAATTTGCAGCATGAATGAATACAAAACGCACAGTTACGTGTCAGAGACATGCGTAAGCAATTTCTAGGCTAATTGGTTACAACGTCTTGTCCATAACGATAAACAACTCAAATGTCCATTATGCTTGTATAATTAAATCGGAAATCTACGTATGAACCAATTTTGTACAACAAATGTTGTGACAATGATTTAATGATTAATCCTTTGCGGTCGATACTGCCACAGTAGCGGCATTCGCATATCGTTGTAGAAGTCGGGTTTTTTCTGTCTGGTTTTGTTTTGTTTTAGACCCACCCGTTTGAGTAGGCTGGTCGGTGTGGGTCTAAAACAAAACAAAAACCGACTTCTACGATTACTTGCGAATGCTGCCACAGTAGCGGCATCGACCGCAAAGGGTTAAAACCAACTATAACAGCTAATTAACATGGAATATTAAATCAGAAATAGAAGCTTTGAATATTAAGCCGTTAGAATATACAAAATGAAAACAGTTGCATTCTGCACAAAATATTTATAGATTCGCCAATAAAATGCAGCTTTAGTGGGCCATTTATTGCAGAAAACTTATTATTCATAGATTTACGATTTAGCAACACTTCTGAGGATAATACGAGAATTGGTATAAAAGTAACGAATTAATTCTGGCAGTTATGGACGGCTTTCATGCTGTTTGAGTGAAAAGAAATAGAAAGCAGATATATTTTTTTTTCTATTTGACTTTATAAGATCTCCAACACTCGAGTTTAATCTCACCAAAGTATCACCCACTCAGAATAATTCACGTTGGTTTCTATGGTAACAAACAAATTGTGTCTATGTCAATGCGCGCGAAATATTGTATCCAGTGAATAATTGAGAATACTATCGAATTTTAAAGAAATCTTATATGTGTTCATTTTGCCAAAGTTAAAGGTCTGAAATTATATTTTCCTCTCGAGAAATGTTGACTCAATTTCAGTACATTATTCTACTCCTCCTTCCCTTGTTAAGATAATTATTCTTTATAAGAGGAAGTACAAGAGTTTACAAGTGCATTTTAACCGTATAGTAAAATAAAATTTTATTTGTTGCAAGTAGTTGACATCAAGAAAAATCAAACTCTCTGTCGTTTTTGAAATGGCACTGACTCAGTCTCAGTACCGAGATGATGATGGATTTTTCAATTTTTAACGATTCCTTAAAATAAAAATGTTATTTTTATAAAAGTTATCGGATATATTTGAGGGTGCTTGGCACTAATTTGCTTCATTACCATCTCCGTTTGAAATTACTCGACAGATTGATGGCAGTGCATTTCTTTTTGAAACAAAGTTTGGTTTTATTTTAGATTTTGGCTTATTTGGGGACTTCTATTTGATCAAGATTGTGACAACTAAGTGTATAATTACGACTGAAACTTTTTAATCATACTAACGTGTAAAAATCTTGAGCCCGCAGTCATATAAATGCCTCTAATCTTTCAATGAAGAGCCTCGAACTTGCGATCGTCAAATCATGACAGTTACCAAGGCCGATGGCCTTTGCATTTCGAGAAATTTTGTTATTTCAGTGTTCATGGGGGTGATAATTTCGCATCTAGCCCGATTCTCAAAGTCATCCAATATTAGTAGCTTCTAGAAGACTACATTTAGACTATGTTCACATACCAGGATGAGATGTGGACAAGTGAAGTGAATATGTGTACCAAGAGTGATTAACTATGGCGAGTTTAATTATGTTTTCCAATCTAAAATCTTTTGAAGTTGAGTCTCAAATGCTTTAATCCCAAATTTGAAAGTTCATGTGTGAACTACTTGGTTAATTGCTTAGAAATTTATCATTTTTAATCCAATTCAAATATTTGTTTGCACATGTTGCCTTCATTCTACAAGCATCAATTGTTCGTCAAATGAAATCCATTATCTAGATTTTTATCATTAACTTAAGGATATGGCGGCTATTCTTTGCGTCTGTCCTCACCAAAGTCAGACGGATTCTACGAAAGTCAAAAAGCCTTGATTAATAAATAAGTAAGGCACGGCAAGAAAGAAGAAAGTGAAAAGAGAGGGGAAAAAAACTTCTTCATAATCAACCATCCGTAAATCCATTTATTTCAAGGCTTGCTGCCCTTAATATTCTGAAATGAAGGGTGCTCTCGAACAGTAGAAACTTCCTTTTTCTTTACTTGGACTTCTGATTTGCTTTCGTCTTAACTTGAGAGGGGGAGGGAGGTCACGGTTGGTGGGCGTGGTGCTTAAGTACACAGACAATGCGTCGTTAAGACTACGGTTGTTTGGACAACCCTCCATTTGGTGGACCGCCCACATCCTGATGGTTGTTGCCATAACCTGGTGGGAAACTATGGGAACTTGAGACACCTCGTTATCGACGAGACCACAAAGCGATTAACCAATGGGAGATCAAAAAGAACTGGATTGCATCATCGGATTTCGTTTCAGTAGTCTTATTTTGATACAGACTCTCAGACAAGCCCAATACTAAAGAACTTCAATACACATGTTGCGACCCAGAAGCAAGAAACTTGACTTACAATTGATTGTTTGTATGAATATACATAAATGATAAATTTGTTCTATTAATTTACCGATTTGACTTCTTTGAATATCTTAAATCATCGGCAAAGCTCGTATAATATATTTCTATTACTTACTTAAATGTGTTTGTCTACAGCTAGAACAATGATGACGAATAATTCAATATTTTTATTCAACGACCTCGTACCCTGGTACAACGTCTTCGTTTACTTGATTTCATGACCAAGTGTATAACATGAGATTATAGACTAAATCTTAGAATGCAATCCATTCTGGATAAACCAAAAGCATTTCTGTTTAAGAGAAGCCTTGACCTTAAAAATTAAACTCTGGAATAAAAGGTCCAGGCAAATTAATTCCATGGCATAACGTTTTGAAGCCCCAATAAAATTGCTAGAAAAAATGCAATATATCTGTTACTAAAAAAAATTATATCTACTAAATATCGTTTTCTCTCATGAAGACAGTTTCCTTTCACGTGAGATATTACAAAAAGACTCTAGTGGAGGGAAAAACATACTTATCACCATTATACATATAATGGTGATACTATCATCATCACCATTATTTATAGATAATGGTGATGATGATAGTTTTTCATCATCACCATTATCTATAAATTTCAAATAACTATAAAAACCAAAACAACGAGGCCCAGCCCCAACCACTGAACCGATTTCGCAAATTTTTATTTCATATGAAAACTTATTACCCCAAGATACGTCATCAGTGGTCGCCTCCCCCCTACCATCCTCCATTTTTTAGGAAATCTCAAAAACAATACTTCATTGTACATTCTATATGGGGAAAAACCTTGATAGAGTTCTCCAACAACAACCATTGTACCGATTTAGACAATTTTTATTTCTTTTGGAAACTCATTGCCCCTAGTTATGTCATCCATGGTCGCCGGCCCCCCCCCCCCCACACACACACTCACCACCCTCAATTTCAAAGGTTAGGTTATATTAACGCCCCGTTTTGAATCAACACGAAGGCTATTTAGGGACGGACCTCGTAATTTTGAACCGCGGTCAGATGACGAGGACGACACCTGAGCTGGTACCCCCTCTCCAAACTTCCGCGCCACACCAACCTCAACTCCCGAGAGATATCGCAAAATAAAACTTTGGCAGGGTCCCCCAGCCTCAACAAATGGATTCCACCAATTTATTTAGCCTCTTTACAAGTATAGCTATGGGCTATTAATATTACGGGTGAACAGATGGTCGCCGAAAGAGGATAGTTATTATTATTTACTTGATTCCAGATATCCGTGCCGTAAAGAGGAGTCCTTTTCAGCAAACAACATTGTCGTTCTAAATATGTTACAATCTTAAAATTTACAAATTCTTAGAATCCTTTTTGGTCGCTTAATGACTATAAGAATTTAGGATCATGATATTAATTCGAGATCCTTTATTCTGACAATTTTTCAGAATTCGTGAAACAATGTTACAATTCGTGAAACAATGCCCCAATTCGTAAAACAATGATTCAGCTCAAAACAACGTTACCCTCAAAACTCAAAACCCAATGCCGACCCCATAGTCTGCAATTTGGTTAAAAATTTTACTTGAAATTTCACAACATTCTCTGATCCTGGTCTTGATTTTTAAAAACATTCATAAGTCGATTATTGTTATTATATATTGAAAGGTTAGTTTAGTGAAAATCTAAGACACAGAGATGTACTATCGAAAGATGCTTTCTGTCTGGAGGATCAAAGAATGAGTTTACGCCATGGAGTTCAGCATAAAGTACTTCCCAGTTGTTTGAACGGTTGGCAAATTTTATATTCTGCGTGTAAAGGATTCGATAAGTGATCGTATTCTAATAAAAGCAGTGTTATAAATAATGCTTAAGGGGGAGTTTAGTTAGTTTTGTTATATTAACGTCCCGTTTTAAAGCAACACAAGGGCTATTTTTGGTCGGACCTCGTATTTTGAATTGCGGTCAGATGACAAGGACGACACCTGAGCTCGCACCTCCTCTCCAAACTTCCACACCACATCAGCGGATGCTTAAAGGGGAGAAAATGCCATTTGCTGCTTTATATAAGCACGGTTAATGAGTTATACTAAGATTTTAATGCAACTTTATGAATCTTCGTTACCTACTAGCAATTAGACCCGCAACTCAACTTCAGAGTAACTTTGCTTATTGAATGAAAGAAAAAACACCCACATACATTTACGTTATTTATTAATTAAAGAAACTGTCAAATGCATGTTTCGATACAATGTTTACAAAAAATTACAGAATGCAGCATTAATTAAGAAAAAGGTTAACTTTCAGTCTACGGTGCCCACTTATTTCGTTCCTCTTAGGATCGCCAACTCTCTGCCGCCAAGAATGGAGAGGAGAGGATATTTGTTTTGGTTGCGCAATGATGATTTTAATGAGAGAGATGTGCGCATGCGCGGAAATTGATCTGTTCATCGGTGTTTTGCGAATGGCGCAATATTATGATTCGTTTTGATTGGTTTGTTCCGTTTGATTTGATTGGTCAATTCAGTCGAATTTGTTTTGTCGGTTTGATTTTCGGCTGATTTTATCATTTCATTACGTGCGCTTCGTACAGCTGTTGTTGATTATGGCATTGGTTCCCTTTCGAAGTATGTGGATCAGGGATTGATAGCAAGCGGATACCAGTGTCCTAAGTGTAAAGAGCAAGTCGGCAATTAAAATAGGTATGTGAAGTTTAACCATTCTTTTCTCGTTTTTGAACATTTTCAGTCACTTTTAGGTTCAGAATTGTGTATGTTATTCTGTGTTTCCGTTTCTCAATAAATAAGCGAAGCTACTAGTGTCCCGCTTTGCAGAAAGCAAAGCCGCTGATGTTTTTTTAAGTTAAAAAAAAATTGCCCGGTACGCGTTTGAAATGCCGAAGGCATTGCTTGCTCAATCGCTCCTTTTCAAATGAAGCATGCGCAGTACAGAAATGAAAAGCGCACTACGCATCCCAAACAGTGCTTGGCGCCAGCAAATCAAATTGCGCCAAGAAAAATTGGCGAGAAGCAAGTGGGCACCGTAGACTGAAAGTTTACCAAGAAAAATAGCAAATGCATGTTTCTGTACAATGAATACAATAAAATTACAGAATGCGTTAAGCATTGTAAACCTGATTAAGAAAGCACTATTGTTTGCATTCATATCCCACGATGGTGAATAAAGCATGACATGTGCCAACTACTTTTACGCTGTCGGCAGAACGACGCTTTTAGTCTAACTGTCCGTTTGTCACATAAATGTAAAATTCCGACCCCAAATTCCGAGTTCCAGACTTGAATTATGCAACATATAAGGCACAAAGCAGAAATATACTGTTTTCAAATTGATACATTTGCTTTAAGGGACTATTCAAGATATTTATTTACTAATTGTTAATTGAAGCTGTTTTTAAGATAGCCGAATTTTGAACCTCTCTTTTCACATCTTGTGGGAAGAATGGATGAATTTTAATACTGTCACCAATCGTTCTTTATCTAAAGCAAAATACATAACAAATGTCAAAGCTCTAATTTTATCGGTTTTCTACTTTGTACATTCTCCATGCTCTCTACCAGCAGATGTCGAATAAGAAACGAAATTAACCTTAGAAAATAAATTGAAACGAGGAATCTTCATGCCAAATATCAAGTTTCTTGCACAAAGGCTTTCCAGGATGCACCACCCCCTCGGTTTGATACCCTTTGGGGTTGCAGCAGTTAATTTTCTGGAGAACTTTTGAGCCAAATTTTGTTCGAATCCATGAAGTATGGAAGCGTATAGTGTTCAAACAAGCAAGTAGATTTACAATTTAATATGCTTAGATTTGATAAAGGAATTTTATAGCTTTTACAATAAAGATATTATTCATAATGGTCTCATTTTTAAGTTGGTGCATCAATTTCGAAATCGATCCTGCGAAGTGATGCTTCAAAACTTATTGTTGTAATCAAATACAATAACAAACAGCGATTTAATTAAATTATTTACTACCAAATTATTCATCTGTGTCTATCATAGTAATCAGTGCATAATCGGCAATTCCCACTAAGTGCATTGAAAAAAAGGGTTTGAAGCTTAATGCTTTTAAAATCATTACTTCTATGGAGAATATAATAAATGTATTAAAACTGAGACCTCAAAATGCTGATTTTGTATAGACTATACCCTTATATGAATATAAATCAGAAACCATAGAGATTTGCAAAAACAATAGTTAAGATACTTTATTATGCACTAGAAATTTGTAACGTACGCCTTTTTAAATAATTATCCTTTTGGGAGGCATGCAATTAACATTCATTAACCTTCCAGGGGACGCGCCTGCACAAATTTTACGACAAATCGTGCATCGTATTTCATAAATATATTGTGTTTTACAAAAATAAATCCAGCTTTTATTTAAATTATCAGTATTTATTAGCTTAATAGTAAACAAAGATTTTATAAATAAAAATTTCACTTAAATTTATAAAAGAAAATAAATATGTAATACGATGCACAATGCAAGTATCTCTTGAAAACGCGCGGCCGCTGGAGGGTTAAATTTTCCTTACGCAATATGAAAAGAAATATTCTAATGATTAAAAGTTATTTGTATTCTTGTTCTGATAGATTGAAAATTCGAAATGAAAAGAGAACACTTACTCTTCCATCATTTTATTCTTTATACACTGAAACAAAATAATTCAAGGACGGAGATATTTTATTACTTGAAGTTTTTAATTATTTTTATTTAACGAATATTTTAGGTAATATATTAATAAACAGTGAGTTCTACTTGATTTTATATTAAATTTTTATTGCTTCTGAAATGTCTTTTTAGAAATCACATGATAATATTCCGCTTATAAAAAGCTACACATTAATATCGCATGACTGGGATCATATTTTGATACATTTAATTTTATACAAATTTAAGAACACTCAAGATGACTGATGTACCAATTAAATATACTATCATGGTCAGTTTCTAACGAAAATTGTCTTTAAAGTCGGTCCGACCACCTTGAGAATAAATATTTTGGAAACCAACCACTTAGCGTATTGCTAATGTTCTTTTATGTATCATTAAAAAACAATTTTTCAAGTATCATTCGTACAGTACTAACGCACGAAGATATTCATTTAGTTCTTGCACTGTGATTATACATAAATAATTAATTCAAATTGTCTCTGGGATTACATTCCATAAATTTCCTTATATATAATTATGACACGGCGCTCAAATATATATCTTATCCAGATCTATCATCACCTTCCCTGCCTTACCTGATGACAGCTTGATGACACGCTTGTTATTACCCCAAATTACACAAACCTTGCGAAATCGGTCTTATATATTCAATGCACACTACAAACCGCATCAGTCTCTTCCAGCAGTTACACCAAATGTCCTTCTCTGCCAGAGCAAACGATATTTTTCGCTGCCGCATTCTCCGGGCTTAAATCGTTTGCAGAAAATAATGGCAGCTGTCCGAGATCTTTAGCACTCCCCTGGGCGCCAAACGAACAGAAAGACCCTGCAATTGTAAGAACAGACGATTATCATTACCGAGGCTGTTCCACGTCCGTGTTAAGGTGGCAGTCAAAAAGAAACAAAAACGAAAATAAACCTGCCTCTTCTACTTGAACAGAGGGAAGACTCCTTTAATATCGGTTTCTCCGAGGAGAATTTTACACAACCTGTCATTTGGGGGTGGGCAGAAGATTTCCCACTGAAGTAAAAGATAGGGGGGAAGGGGAGGAGATGTATATATGCGTTCCAAGAAGAGACGGTCTTTTATATAGATAGTATTATTTCGTTTTATTGCTACGAAATGTATGATACTTGAGGACTTCCGATTTATATGTTGGACAAAATTAGAGGTTTTTAAATAAAAAGGTGAGGCATTTCTCACACTTTGGATGGGTTTTAAGTGATTTATTTCATGTATATCGTTTTCCCATGTATCAAAATTGCAGAAAAAGGAAGCACACCAGTAATCATGCTTAGGATTAGAAAAATGGATGTATTTTTTATATTTCGAATTATTTGGGGGATTGTATATCGCTTTGAAAATAAAGAATAATTTAAAACATAGAGAAGGAAAGTTTTTTTATTGCATTCTTTTATTCTGGGAACGAGAAAGTGATATGTATTGCACTCAAAGAAATATTTTCTTCTGTGTACCATAATATTAAAATTTAGCTGGAAATAATATAGAATTCCAAATATATTATAATTAAAGTGATCAGAATTGTTAATTTAAATAAAGTATAACCGTTTCGAACGATTTTTTAAAAAGTAGCGTTTGTGCATATGTTTAAGTATCATTACGTGTATATTATAAACATCATTCTAGTTTAAATGACACACGAGGAAATAATTTTTTAATCTAAATATTTCCGTCAAATATCTTTTACTAAAAGTGCAACTTTAAATACCATTAATACTTGCTCATATTTGCTGTTATTCATAATCGAAATAAGATCTGTATTGATCTTCTTTTTAGTCTCAATTTTAGAGAAAATTATCAGTTTCAATGCAATAAACCGACAGACATCAGTGTAAAGGAAATATTTTCTACTCCGAAATATAAAAGGTATTTTCTAGGTTTCGTTAAAGTATGGTTCAAAAAGCATTGAGTGAAGGATGCGTAGCTAAATCAATGAAGCAAAGGAATGTGCTATAGCAGAAAACACATCCGACGGAGAGAAAAATAAATACTAAACATTCTAGAATATTTTTAATGATATTTTATATTCATCTTCAGAAAATACTTTACAGAGAAATAGTTCTGAACTTCGAGGTTGCAATAACCCTTAAATATAGGAATTTATAACTTTTATCAAGATTTTTCTGAATTTGTAACTTGTTTTCAACCAGTAAGAATGAGCAATTGATAAGTTCCATTTCCTATGCAGCTTTTTTTTAAAGTATGGTTATAAATGTTATTTGCAGTAAGGCATAATTCTGAAAATACGAACAATGTTTAAATAAAATTAAATAATTCAAAAGAGAACCTATGAAGCTCATTCGCCTTTTAATGAGGCTAAATATTAGTAGATCAAGCTCTGAGGAAGCAATAATCAAGATTTTACAAAATGAACATTATTTTTACCGATTTTTAATTGTTTCTTTCCTTGTGTTTTTATTGCATTTTGATCATAACAGTTAATGAGAACATATTTAGTGCAATGTTGAATTGCTTGTTCTAAACTACTGCTACTGTTTACTGAAATTAAGTTTTGATTTTTTTAAGTTCGTACATTTTCAAATGAGAATTGCTCTTTAATAGCAAATACAGTAAAATGTGAAATATATTTTTAAATCTCTATCTGCAACCAATATGCATCATTTGTGTGAAAAGTATTAAGGTTAACAAAATATTTGCTTCCATTCATATATTCAGATGTGTTATTAACCACAAAAAATATAACATTTTCAAAGCAGTATTTTAATCAATACTATAAATACTGTTTGTTAAAACTGTAGCCACTTTCAGGATCTGTTTATTATTGCAAACTTTCTATTTCAACAATGCTTTTATTGTTACAAATCATCCCTTTTGGTACTGACAACAAGAACCATTACTTATTTTGCTTTCATACAATTAGTTGATTGCCTTTTCCAGCTGAGAGTTTCAATTATCTTTTGAGCACTTAAAATGTCTTTTGATTACTTGGATTCGGATCTCGGCCCAATCCATGATCCAAGAAAGGCCCTTTAAAAGGGTCACGGGTTTGTTGAAACATGATAATTAATGTTGGGTCATTCGGCTTGCTGATATATTCAAACACCCAGAAAACAAATTATAGTGTAGCAACCAAATTTCTCTATATTAATTATATTCGTGAGGAGAAAAAAACACTTTTAGATCAGATTCAGACACCAGATGTCAGTCCTAATAATTTCAGACATAATTCCAAAATTGTGTTTTCCGGACCAGGGAAGTCTAAAACGTGCAGATTCATCAAAATTTCGAGGTCGGATTTTCTGACGATTACAACACTTTCTCTTTTTATACTTCGTATACAAGAGTTTATGATTCTATGTTTTGTAAGTATGTTGTGTTTGTCATTTTTCTGTTATTATTATTGTAATAATCAGTTGTTTTTGTAGATCCGTATTTGAGTTATTTGTTTAGAAAAGCAAATCAAATAGCACATAAGGTTTTATTAAATAAAAAGTAGTATTAAATTAAATCATACGTAAAGTAGTTTTAAATTAAATCGCACGTAAATTAGTAATAAATTAAATCACACATAAAATATTTGGTTATTTGTTTAGAAAAGCAAATGTTTACACTTACCTGTTGTTTATATATGAACAGTAAAGCTAACAGATAAAAAAAATTGTAACATTGCACTAGCAAGATGCGCAGTTGCAAATTAGAGACACCTTTGAACCTGCATAAATTCGTTCGCTAATGGCGTGTCCTGTATATTGCGATTTCCTAATGCGTATAAATATACTTTGCATTTTATGAGAATCCACTGTATTTATCATCTGATTTAAATTTACAAGAAAGTTCGCCAAGTTTCATGTTCAAGCTCTAATGACTGTAAGAAGAATATGAGGGATTCATACTAGTGTGATAAACACTTACTGTAAGCAGTACTACCAGTAGTTCAAATTATTCGATGCCTAATCACTATCATTTTTTATTGGACGCAGTTATACTGTCAGGAACCAACTATCATTTGATGGATTTCGGGTACACTATTGTAAACTGCACCTAAGAGTATGAAATCTGCCTTTTAAAATTAAAGCAAATCTGACCTGTTGCACAACAGACTACCAGGGCTACTTTTACTTAACCCTGTCAAGACTAATTTTTTTAAAAAAATGCTTTGATTTGAACGTACTTGGATATCCTGTTAGTCTCGAAAGTATTAAAAAATAATTTATTTGAATTGTATCCAAATTTTGTTACTTTTCTGAAAAAATATAGACCTTACCAAATACCGTTCGCATCTTCAGAAATATCCTTCCCAAGATTGCAAATAATAACAATTTTCTTGAGATCCAGCATTAGTCAAGAACGATTTACTTACTTCCTTGGCCATTTTTATATATCGAATCCGAATTAACCAAAAAACTAAATTGCGATTATATTATCAATGAATTTGTAATAAATCATGTACGAAAATGAAACAAAAAATCGTTTATTGTAACTTTATTCCTGTATGTAGCATACCAAATTGTATTTAATAAGTTTATGAAGCAATTATTTTTGGTATTCGATTTATTAACGATGTTTTCTGTGATTGAAATGTTAACCTTGCAATAATAATTTAATTATTTATCATTTTCATGCATTCTTTAAGTCCTTACTATATCAGATTGTACAATGTCATAAATAACAAGAAGCAATAACCTATTTTGTTGTACGAAATTTGCTTCAAGGCCCTGCAAGTCAATTTTGCACCAGGCGCCTCTTTTGTTCTGACCGGCTCTGCAGACAACATGCAATAATTAAGTTCAGAAGAGGTTATCATTAACCCTTTTCTCTCAAGCCGGCCATTCACTTGAAGGCTAGCCATGCCATTTGTCCTAAGCCCGTTTTTTCCCCCACCCATTTTAATCGAAAAATACAGCACGCCATTCACTTGTATTTAAAAGGACGCTAACTATGAACGAAGGTGGGAGGAGCGATCTTCTTTCCCTCTCTACAGCTGCTTGTTAATCGCTCTTAGATTTTCTCCAGTCAGCAGATTTTAATTTATGCTACCCTCGAAGCGAGGCTTCAATCTACGCAAGGCATTGTTCTTTCCGCTTGCCTCTTTCAGGGTCCCTATAATTTTTCGTTCCGATTTCAGTCCAGACGGAATTCCAACCATGGCAAGCCGTTTGGCTTATTTCTATAGATTTTTATCGCTTTTTCCTTCTCGCGTTCCAAAATTTACAGTTTGTCTGTGAAGTGAATGGTCGCTTAATGTCGAGTCGGACTCGATATTCTGAATGATGCATCTTTTCCACATCTATGTTTTGTAAGTATGTTGTGTTTGTCATTCTTCTGTTATTGTTATTGCAATAAATTATCAGTTGTTTTTGTAGATCCGTATCAAACCATGCAATAGCAAAATCACGCTTATTAATTTTTAGCAACTGAAACAAATTAATAACAATATTTTTCAGCTTCCTAATACGCTAAATCAACCCTTACACGTGTATAATTATACATCTTATTATCTTCCTGAGTGCAAAGGGTTAAAACATTTTTTATTTTTTGTGAGTATCTGTCTCAAAATGTGTGTTATGGAGTTAATTGGCAATTGCATAATCACATTCAAATTTAAAAATGAATTTAATATTCATTGAAAAAAATTCGTCTTCTAATAGGCTGTCCAAATGGTTCTCGTCTTATATGTTTTTAATGAGTCCACAGCTTTATTTATTTATATTTTTATTTCCTGATACACTAACCATAAATCTCTACTATTTCTCTTTGACAAGCTATTTATTTACATACCTTTGGGTGTTGAATATTAACTCTTTCTAACCCCTTGACCTAAGAATTTATTTAACCTTATAATTAGACTCCACGCCATATTTGTGGTATTCTTTTTATTTCTGCCTATATAAGAACGTAAAGAACACCTGAGATACTTAAACTTGTCCAAGCTATTTTTATCTTTTATATTAATTACTACTTTGATTTAATTACATATATAAATATCAAAATTCCTGTAATTCGATGCACGAGTTCGACACTTCATTCTGTGCAAAGAAGATGGGTGTCAGTATCGGGTTCATGTCGTGTCGTTATCGGGTTTATGTCCGGGTCAGGATCGGATTCCTATTTTCTACGTTTTTTCCTTCACTGCGCCATTTTCCACAATGATGGATCAGTCGAATGATTTTTTAAATCAATAACATCATAAAATGCACATAGGTCTTAATGTATTATTATAAGGTTATGTATTAGTGTAAAAATTATAATTAAAAGTACAGTAAAACCTGCTTTTAGGGTTATTGTAGGGACCTGGAAAAAATATTGTTGTAGACAGGTTATCGTTGTAGACAGTTTGAACATTTTAGTCAATTACGTGTTCATGTACTAATATACTAATTTTATTGCGCATATTGATTCATCATACATTTTACAATATAAAATTGTATTTTTTGAATTTTAAATTGTTTAAATTTTTTGAATCTCAAAGTGAAAATTTTGCTAACAATAAGAGTATGCATAAAAGGGATCGTTTTATTTCATAATAATGCCAATGTTTTACTTACTTAATATCTTCAATTGCCAATGTTTTACACCACACCAACGTAGATTCAAAGCTTGAACACATCCGAACCGAACTTCAAGGTACAAATGGTCAGTCCAAAGCGCTAAATGCGAATGAACAGGTGTTTCATTGCCTAGGTGGAGACAGCGGCAACAAACAACTGTGGACATTCCAATCATTAGCATTCCCTTTCAAACTCACTGCTACAACAAATTGCGGTTCCTATGCTCTTCCTCCGATTCCGCTGTTATCTCATATTCTAGAACATGGGGGAGCGTTTTCTAAGAAAAGAAAATCGTTATTATACTGTACCAGCTTTCGAAAAAGGTAAAATTATCGTTATAGACAGGTGTATCTAAAAAGAAATTATCCTTGTAGGCAGGTTCAAAATACATTGAATACATAGGAATTCAGCCTGAACCAAAACAAATATTATATAGACAGTATCGTTATACACAGGTTTCACTGTATTTATTATTATTTTTTAAAAATTTCTAGCATTGCACTTCGAGAAACTGTAAAACAGCTCGCACTGCGAGTACAAACCCGAAAATCAAACCCTTCATAAATCGAAAAT
>BGPR01013894.1:28417-40519 GCA_013235015.1 Araneus ventricosus | reverse complement strand
AACTTAAGCAGATGAAATGCATTTTTCAGAAATAATAAAAGGTAATTTTTCAAATATTACTTAATAACAAAATGTAATAAATGGTAAAACCAGATATCAAAATCATCAAACAAACCAATTATCAATCCTGTCTTTCAATTCCATGAGCAAGTTCTCATTCAGTTGTTGCAGCTGGGGGAGATGATTTAATATTTGTGATAAAGCTTCATCTGGAATCACAGGAGAATTTCTTTGTTTACTAGCTGCCTCAACTGCTGCTTTGAAATCCTATAAAATACAAACAATTAAAACGACAAATACAAGATGTATACCTTGAATGTTGCATATAAAGAGAAACATAACTTACCACATTAAGTAATTTCAAGGTATCAACAAATATTTCTTCTGATGTCATAATTTCCCGAGCAATATAAAACACTTTTTTCTTCTTCCTATTTAAGGCAATTTCCGACAAGCTGGCCGCTCTTCCAGAAGATAACTCTCCCTCACTCTCTTCAGAAGAAGATATGGGCCATGTTTCTGAAGCAGATGACTGAATACTTGGAGTATTTAAATATTCCTTCTTTCTACCTTCATCTTTCATCTCAGTATCAGTAGCAGCATTACTTGTGTCTTTATCTTCATCTTCTAATGATTTATGCCTGCTCAGAGTAGTTTTTAATTCAGATTGTAGTGTTTTAACTATGTTAAGCAAGTTATCAGTGTTATCAGAGGAGCTTTCTGCTAATTCACTCTGTTCATCATGTGATATTATACCTTGGGATAAAGTTTCTAAAGAAGTTTGTACTGATTTTTCTGAACAATCAAGATGCAGAGGAGATGTTTCTTTATCTACAAGAGGTAATCCTGCACTGCCTACTTCAACATCAACATAAAATTTAGATGGTTGCCTGATTTTTCTACCTATAATAGGGTCAGATCTACGTCGCATTTGTGCCAATGATCCACTTGTTTCGGGAGTTCTAAAATCTTTCTCAGATGCAGCAACAGAGTCCCAATCCACAATTTCCCATGATTGTTCACTTTGATCATACCAACTGGAATGAGATTTCTTAGGATTCTTGTCTTTCTTTCGACGAGGATGAGGGTTGGGGTTCTTCTTATCTTTACCATCACTTGTTGCCGAGTCGGTAGCATCCACAGGAGGAATGTTTGCACTTGCTGAAGTTTCACCAATTTCATTACCACATTCATCTAATATAACAGAACTGTGGTGAACTTCTGCCACTGTAGGGAAAGAAATATTAGCATTTTCATCATATTCTGGGCGATGAAGATGTTTAAATTTTCTATCTGGTTTCAAAGGCTCACTGTGTGAACGTGGCATTCTAAGACTATGTGTCTCAAATTCAGGAGTAGTCCTTTTAATCTCAGTGTGAAGACTAAGAAATCTTTGCTTTTCAGTTTTTCTTTTCCTTTCTGGAGGTTTTACTGAAACATTAGGAGAATCACTTCTAGGTACAGGAGAGCCACTCTCACTTAATTTAAAAGAATCTGTTTCTTTTAGTTCATCTCTTGATTTACGATCTGGAGACATATCAGGAGAACAACTTATAGGCAAAGGAGATAAACTTCCACTTGTTTCCAAAGTGCTTTCTATCTGTTTTTCAGTATCTTTTGGTCCATGGACTACAGCTGCATCAGCAGAAGCACTTCTAGGCATGAGAACATCGTCCTCACTACTTTTCATCCCATCCTTTTCTGCTTGCTTTTTCTTATCTTTTGCTTTGCGATCTAGGGACCTGAACTTTCTTGGTGGAGGTGGAGGTGCAGGTAGAGGTCGAGATGAGACACTAGGCGATTGTGAACCACTGGCAACTGCTCTTTTCCCATCTTTATTTACAGATGTATATAAGTGCTTCAGATCAATCTTTGTTGGAGGAGTACTTACAGTAAGATGAGAGGTTCTTGATTCAACTTCAATATCTGATAGAGACTGACTCCTGCGAAGGGACTTCTCAGGTGTTTTTTCTTTAGGAGGGATCTCAACAGTACGTGATCGAATTCTTCGACCACGAGGTGGTGGTTTAGGTGCAGGTTTAACCACATCAGCATCAACTGTAACAGTGGCAAGATCTGATGTTTTGATTTCTGAAATTTCCTCACTGGACTTAGGAATCAGATCATTTTTTTTAGCCAATACATTTAAACTTTCATCTGGTCTGTGCTTAGATTGATCATCACTAATAGCTTCTTTCTTTTCAAAAGGATAATCAGGATGAGCAATTTCAGACAACTTCCGCTGCTGCGTGTCATTTTCATAAATAGGTCTATCATTAGGCAAATCTTTTTCAGAAACCATTGGAGCATCAGTTTTGAAAATATTGCTAGTTTCTGCTTGATCATTTATTCTCTTATCAGTTACAGTTTTAGAAGGAGTAGGAGGTGGTGGTCTTGGAGGAGGTACATTCACCTTAGTTACAACAGGAGGAGGTGGTCTTGGTGGCGAAATGGTTCTTTTTTCTGGAATTGCTGATGTGGATGCAGTTCGACCTTCACGCTTTGGTTTTTCTGGCACTGGTGGAGGGGCTCTAGGCCTTTTCTCTTCTGCATGAATAGAACTTATGGGTGGTGGAGGTCTCTGAGGAGTCTGTTTTTTAGATGCTGCAGGTTCGGAAGTGGCAGATGATTGTGATATATGAGGTGAAGATTTTGTACTTTTAAGAGGCTTATGTAGAGGAGCAATAGTACTTATATTTTTTAAAGATTCATTTCTCAAAACTGTGTTAAAAGTTCGTTCTTTGTTTTGATGATCTTTAGATTTTGTTTGTAAACTAGTAAATTCAGTTCCTTTTAAATCAGCAACTAGTAAAGGCCGTTTCTTGGTTGCAGCAGAATCTTTTTCAAATTTTGTTTTAAGTCTAGGAGATAATGAAAGTCCATTTATACACTGAGAAACACCACTTTTATTTTGAGAGTCTTTAGGTTTAGGCAACACTGTAGGCTTAGGAGGAAGAGGTGGAGGAACTCTTTTGACAGGAGTTAAGGTAGTGCTGCTTACACTTTGCCCAGGTTTAGCAAGAGATTTTAATTTGTCTCTTTCTTCCTTTGATTTCACTTTGGAAGGCAAACTACGGAAATCAGTCTGATTATTTGCAGCTGCTGACAGATGTTCGAGAAGATATTCATTATTAAGCCTAACAGTTTCAAGAGGAGCATCTGAAAATGTTTCATCCTTCAAAGTAACTGTGTCAGGTGTATAGTAACTAGACATACCACTGCAAGTACTAGGATCACTAAATGTATCTAATTTGCTATCACATTTATATCTATTTACAAGCTCATAATCTAAAATGTAATCTATATTCTCAATATCTTTATAATCACAAGATGATTCTGTTTCATCATCAGCAAACCTAATACCATCATATCCAACCGGAATGTTCTCACCGATGCTCTGAGCTTTGGTAGGATATCCATGTAACCGCTGAGAAACAACAGCAGCTCTAGCTCTAGCAATTGCTTCAGCTGATGGCTTTGGGGGTTTCTTAGGAGGACCTTTAGTTTTTTCCGAAACTATTTCCATAGCTTTCTTACCCAATAAATTTGCCAATCTCATACAGCAAGTGTCATATAATGTTTCTGGTGTTCCAGGTTCAATTCTGGCTGAAGCTTTGACTGATTTTTGCAAATTTTTAGGTACTGATGGTTTTTTGCTAGACTCCGGTATAGGTTTTTCTGGAGAAGAGACTTTTTTATCTGGAGTCACAGAAGTAGTACCTTTCTTCATATCATCTTCTTGTTTAAGATCCACACTGATAAAGGAATCATCTTCAATAGGCTTATAAGTACCAGCTGAAATATCAGGGACTTGATTTTTACTAGCTGCATGTTGAAGATCATATTCTTCAGATATTTTCTCCTGATCTACAGCTTCTTTCTTTTTGCTGTCTTTTGAATGCATAACTTTATCTTTTAAAACAGTAAAGTTATCACTTATAGTGGTAAACATAGATGTTTTAGAATCCATGGATGTAGATGGTCCATTAATTTGAATGGAAGGTATTGTTTCCTCTGTCTTCTTTTCTTTGGCAAGTTTTGGTGAAAGGTTTGAAACAACTTTAGGAACATCTTTTGATTTCTGAATTTCAACACTTTTGGTAGGCTGTGGTTCCTTTTTCACATCTTTTGTAGTTTGATCTTTTTTCTTAGTTTCAACAATTTTCATAGGTTCTGATTCCTTTTTCGCATCTTTTGGAGTTTGCTCTTTTTTCTTAGCTTCAACGCTTTTAGTAAGTTGTGGTTCCTTTTTCAAATATTCTTTAGATTGATCTTTTTTCTTATCATTTAAGGGCATAGAAGGTTCACTAGCACTAGGAACAGTAAAAGAAATATCAATCTTTTCATAATCTTTGTCTTCTCTTTTTGTGACTTTTGGTTTTGACGCAGAATCCTTATGACGGAAAGAATCAAACAGTCTCTTCATGCCTGAAGAATCTTCTTTTTGCTTAGGTTCAGGTGTTTTAGAAGGAGTTTGTCTCGAAATGTTTTCAGGATACGAAAGACCAGAAGTGGATGGTTCTGGCTTACCAACTGTATCATATATGTGCTCTTCTGCAGTAAATACTTGACTAGATTTTGGAACATTCTTATGAGTAATAGAATCAAAGAAACTTCTGAATCCATGAAATGCTTCTTTCTCAGCAAAAGTTTCCTTGCATGATTCTGATCGCTTGAGTTGCTGTTTCAATTTCTTTTTTTCAGATGGTTTATCACTGCTGAATAATTTTCTTATACTATGAGTACTTCCTTTTGAAACCTTTTCAGAGTGATCAGGAACATCCTCATCTTTTAAAAGAATAGAATCTCTAAAAGAGTGTGATCTTTTAAGGCTATCTCTTTCTAAAAATGTCACATGATGTTTTGTTTTTTCCTTAGGTGCAACTGATCCATCAAACTTAAAAGAGTGGAAGAATTTCTTAACACTCCCTTCTTTTGATTTTAATTTACCTTCAGGTAAATCTTTTGTCTCAGCTGTAATAATTTTACTTTGGGTGTCAGTTTTTTCAGACGGAGAAACGGTTATAGTGACTTGAGAAGACTGCATTTCTTTTCCAGGGTATTGTTTAGAGGTATCAGGTTTGGGTAATGCTGATTTTGAACTCTCTTTTTTATCATATTCAGAGGATCCAACAGGAGTTTCAGATAACTTAACTCCAGTAGTTGTAGATGGGACAGTCTCGTCATGTTTGAATGAA
This sequence comes from Araneus ventricosus, assembly GCA_013235015.1. Classification (NCBI taxonomy): domain Eukaryota; kingdom Metazoa; phylum Arthropoda; class Arachnida; order Araneae; family Araneidae; genus Araneus; species Araneus ventricosus. Next base: position 35,321 of record BGPR01013894.1, on the reverse strand, counting down.
TCAATAAACTTCTTAAAGCCAGATTTTGAGTCCTTATGCACCTTAGATGCATCAAGATTTTCAACAGGCTGTGATGATTCTGATAGTTCGTCTGTTTTTTTCTGAGGTGAATCATGTTTAAAAGAATCAAACATTTTTGAGATATTATATTTAGATGAACCATCTCCTTCCTTAGGAGTTTTTGGCAGATTTTCATTAGGTTGGGATAAATCAGATGGTATATCCATTTTCTTCTGAGGTGAATCATGCTTGAAGGAATCAAACATTTTTGAAATATTATATTTAGATGAGCCATCTCCTTCTTTGGGAGTTTTTGGTAGATTTTCATTAGGTTGGGATAAATCAGATGGTACATCTGTTTTCTTCTGAGGTGAATCATGCTTAAAGGAATCAAACATTTTTGAGATATTATATTTAGATGAACCATCTCCATCTTTAGGACTTTTAGTTGGTGATGTACTTTTTTCTTTAAACTTTGAATCAGTTGAAGAATCAGGCAATACATCTTTTTTCTCAGAAGAATCATGTTTAAGGGAATCAAACATCTTCTTCACGTTGAATTTAGCCTTAGTTTCTGACTCAGCAGAAGGAGGAGTAACTTCCACTTTGATCTTCACATCAGCAGAAGACTCGGGTACAGTCTCTTTCTTCTCAGCAGATTCATGTTTAAAAGAATCAAACATCTTTTTTACACTAAACTTGGATTCTTTAGAAGTATCCTTAGAAGTTGGTTCTAAATCTTTTAGAGGTTCAGTTGAAGTGGGAGAAATTTTGCCTTTCAATTTTGTATCAGGTTTAGCAGATTCAGCAGCACTATCCTTCTTTCCAGTTACATCATGTTGAAAGATTTTTTTCACGCTAAATTTTGAATCCTTAGAAGTATCTTTAGATATAGCCTCTGGTTCTTTGGGAGATTCTTGCGAAGAAGGCATAGCTTTCCCTTTTGATTTCATATCTGGTTGTGACAGTTCAGTAGCAGTAGCATCCTTTTTATCACTTGTATCATGTTTGAAGGAGTCAAACATTTTTTTTACAGTAAACTTGGATTCTTTAGCAGTACCACCAGTTTCTTTTGGAAGTTCACCAGGCAAAGGAGACTCTTTTCCTTTTGTTTCTGATTCTTGTTTAGAAGAACTAAACAATTTCATTACACCATGCTTACCATCTTTTTGCTCTTTCTTTGAATCTGTGGCACCACCGTCTTGGTGATCATCTTGCACTATAGTTTTATCCTTGGTATCAGAAGAAGTATCATGAAGTAAATTATCAAAAAATTTTTTCATATTTTGTTGTATTCCATCTTTTTTAGCATGAGGTTCAACATCAGAAGGCTTCTGATTATCTTTAGTTTCAGTTTCTTTACTTGCTTGCACACCTGAAGATTTCTCGTCTTTTCCTGAGGAATGTGATTTGGAAAAAGAAGGCATCCAAGAAAAACTAGATGACTTTGGTTTTACATCCATTGGGGAGGACTCAAAATCATCTAAGATCTCTTCATCTTCAATAACATCTTTTCCTATGTTTTCTCTAAAATTAAAAATATATATTATGCATATAAGCATTAGCAAAACAAAAATATAGTTTTCAAAATTACTACAGCTATCAGCAAGTAGTGAAAAAGTATGCATTAATGCATTTTTTTCCTCTTTTCTGAAGAAGAAAAGACAGAACAATATTGAAATTAAGCTAATTTTTCAACCTGTTTAAAAACATCCTTTTAATGGAAATAAACTTTAAAAAATGAAAGAGAAACTGAAAACTGATAAAGGATCAACACTAAATATATATACAGCATAAAAATATTTAAAGACACACATATTAAAATGTTAACAGCAAGAAACTTTATCATTAAATTCCAAAAAACCTTTAAAATTGAAATGGAATATCTTACCTTTGAAACCTTATAATTCAAATTGCTGCATTGTAAAAGGGGTGAAAATTTCTTAATACAATTTTTGGAAAAAAATTCACAATAATAAAGAGAGAAATTAAACATTTCTTTATAAATAATGATATATACAATATTTTGAAAGTCAACCGAATTTGGAAAGATTCAAGGAAAATTCAAAACAATGAAAAACTATTTTTCTTAGAACTTTGAATCACAAAGCCATCCAGAATAAACAAAAATAATACAGATATGCACTTATGTAAATGAAATGCAAAAAGTCAAAGAAACATATTAGACACTTGTAATTGCTGATTCATTTCTACATTCAGGCATGATGTTATTTCAGCTATTTTTCTTTTCGTGAAAATAAGTTAAATTTTAATTGGATTTTATATTATTTACACATTAACAAGCAATACCAAAAAAAAATATAGAGAATTTGTACTATATTTCAAAATATTTCAGTTTTCTTTAACATTTAAATATTTTTATAAAATATTTATATATTAAAGCAATAAGTATGCATGAAATATATTTGTTTAAATTTACATTTTTCTAAAACTAACAATATCACAAAAAATATAGAATTCATCTATACTACAAAAATATTTAAAATCTCTTTTTCATTTTTCTATTTAAATATTTTCTCAACCAAGCTTTTTTTTTCATACTGTGCACTAAACACACACTATATGTAATTTACTCATTATAATTTTTTTGTTCTTCATGAATTCTTTTATTATGGTGCAAATCATAAAAATCTGAATTTTAAACTTTCTTAAAAAGCTTAAGTGCTTATTTAAAAGTAATTCTCCACTAAATTAATAAAAGAAAACATTGCCTGCAATTTAAAAAATGTTCTATCAACTATGCAAATTTTTACATTTCAATAAAAGAACCGTTTTTAAAAAAGTCAAATAGGGGGAAAAAAGATAATGTTCTCAGTCATACATTATCTTAATTAGCAGGGGCGGCTCGTGCATACAGACTGTGGTACTGCAGCACCCCCAACTTTTTCATTGTGTAAATTTATTCTATTTCGCATTCAATATTGAAATCTTTCAATAATCTAACACAATTTCACATTAAATGATTTCTATCTTCAAATAAGCCACTAGGAAAAACTGAGGTAGAAAACTATGTTCCCTAACTTAATTTTTTACTACCCGAAGATGATACGCAAAGAAGAAAATAACTTAAAGTAAAGGAGAACTAAGGATCATTCCAGCATCGAATTCCGCCAGAGCGCATACGTAGTTACAGAGCGAAAGCTTTCCTTTCCTTTCCCTACTACGTTTTTAAGCTGAAGGGAAACTGTCGAGTTCGGCAGCACCAGTTGAGAAAGAAACAGAGTTTCAAACATTTTATCACAGAGGAAAATTTTTTCGCAAGCTAAAATTTTGAAAGTAAGTAAGAAAATAAACGAAACTTAATGATAAACAAAATTTTAATTGAAAAAGTTTTTTATAGTAATTAAATCTGAATGAATCTTCTTGCAACCCAAAGGATATTTTCGATACTTTTTAGTTATAAATGATGATGAAATACATAAGAGAAATTTTTCGCAATGCAAGTGTTTTCAAAATTTCAGTTTAACAAATTTCGAGTTTAAATTTTTTTATGAAAATTAATTTGTTAAAAAACTTACATTTTTTCTCTTCTAATAGATAAGTTTATTCATTAAATATAAAACTACTCAAAGTTCCTGAAAAAAAGACACAAAATGTATGTGGTACAAATATGCATCATGAGCCGTGAAGGATTAAAAGTTACAGCACCCGCAAGATTACCTAACATGAACTGCCAATGTTAATTAGTTCCCAATGAAACATTTACTATAAATATTAGAATCATTTGAATATTCCTCAATATTAAGAAATTAGTTTATTCCTTTGCATTAGAACAGTACTTGTTGCAAAAGATTGGTTATTTACCTGTGTATTGTTTCTGGACTACATTGTTCAAAAGTTCCTTCTGATGCCAAAACAAAATTATCTGTGATCTGACTAGAGCTACTGAAATATGAAAATCAATTGTGAGAAATATTCAGATTTTTTTTTTTTTTAAAGGAAAGAATAAAAGAAGCAAAAAAAGGCAACGTGTTAATTTTTCAACATATAAACATTGAAATATACATCCAGATACCGTGACCCATTTTAAAAATCTTGAAAACTAGCTTGATGCACAAAACTGACACAATTTTGAATTCATAAAATTTTTTACAAAAACTAATTCATGTTTCACTAACACATAATTTTGTGATAAACATATATACATGCATATTTTTAAACAATTTCATTTAGTAAAAACAAATCAGACTCAGAGTTCGATAATAGAATATTACATTAACCTAATATTTTTGAAAAATACTACTCTATACAACTTTCCATAAAACATTTAAATGCTTTCTAAAACTTTTAAATTAAAAGTTAATTCCAAAATAATACAATAATGAATTTTGCATACAGGAAGCTACACTTTTGAAATTTCTTATGATCAAACCATAATCTGTCACCTTTAATTGTTTCAAGTCGAATGGGACATCCAAGTACCTTCAAATCCATGCAATTTTTAAATCAGTCTTGAAAGGGTTAAAGAATTTTTATACAAATTATAAAATGTTCAATGAGATTAAAGAAATAAAAATATATTACAGGAAAAAAATACCTGGAAAAGTGAAGATATATTTAATGGCACACATAAAAAAAAGATAAATCCATTATTGACAAAACGGAAGACCGGTATTATACTAGGCATGTGAAATAACTCATTGTATACTATAACACCTTGAAGATATGCAAAAGTAAATAAGAAAATAATTTATACAACCAACACAGGAATTCAAAAAATAACTTTGACTTAAATAATCAATTATTTTACAGCCACATCTACCAAAATTAAGGCTTTACAACAGAGACAATACAAAATTAAAAAATTTAATAAAAAGTTTTAAAAGACACACTTTTAGTAGTGTAATAAAAAGTAGATTTTTTTATTTAAATTATTTTGAACTTTAGTCTTTAATTTATAAATCATTATTATAAATATTACGGAAACTAAAAATAAATTTTTTCACTGCCAGGCGATTCCACTCATATAGGATGAAAATTTAATTAACTGATAATTAAGTTCTGAAAAATTAAAGTGTATTGTCATTGAGAACACACAAGTGTAGAAAATTTCAACTCTCTTGCACATAAAAGTGTGTAAAAATCATAAATAAAAAAATAAATAACTAATGAATAATAAAGCAATAATCTAGACTACTTACTCAACAACCAAAGGTCTCTGCATAGTTGTTGGTGGTAATGAAGGGGGTGGAGAAGGTGATTCTGATATCTGTACAGCTGGTTCTGGAGTAGTGGGCTGAGAAACACATTTTTCTGATCTGAAAAAGTATTCAGTTTTAAACACAATCTTTCCATTACAGTAAGTGACAGCTCAAATTGATGATATATACAAAGCCATGAACAGTTCCTTCACAGGGTGAATGACGTAGCATGTATTTCTATTTGTCTTAGACTGGACATTTATGATCGCTCCATTCCACGCAAATTTGACTATTCCATTCCAAAACTAGTCATCAATGTGAATTAGAGCAGAAGGTTTGATATCCATCACTCCATTCAGATTGCCGGGCCATGAATCAACAGCAATGGAAGTAGCTACATGTGTGGGAGAGATTTGGAGTGCATGGTTCACCGAGGAAATTGAAAAGGCGAGGTTTGGGGATCAGAGTGTCTCAATTTACATTGTGTGGAGCTGTTGTGAATGGCCTGCCTAAATGGACGGGCTGAAAAATGGAATGGTATAGAGTGCCACCACTCTATTTGCACTGTGTGAGGAGCAGTCTTGAATGACCAGTGAGAGTTACAGAAGTTTGAATGAAAGTAGATAAGTTGAAAGAAGTTAAAGTTGAAATGAAATTAAAGAAATTTCAACTTAAATATACAGTCTTTACACTAGATATTGATTTGTGTTTTAAAATCAACTTGGTTTAAATATATCAACAACTTTTCAGTACAATAAGATGATATTTAAGACTGAATAACTCGGTGTAATGATACACAGTGTTGCTTTCCTTGTACTATCAACTTGAGTTGTTACTGACTACTGTTCTACCACCAGAAAAAAAAATACCCTGAAGAGGGTTGCCTCAAATAGACAAGCCGAAGAAGAAAGGAGGGAAATGGGTATAAAATAAACCGCAACATTTGGCAAACTAAGAGCACTTTGTTAGGCAAGGAATTTGTTTTCGACAGAAGTACAAAGCGAAATTAGACTTCCGCCGGTCTGCGCAAATGAAATAAAGCCCTTTCCTTCACCCCCAAAATGCAGTGGGATACCCCATTTCCATAATGACCACCAGCGGCATGTCTGGTGTTTTTCTCGTGGTGGTAGGACAGTAGAGTATTACAGTTTTTTATCTATTTACATAGAAAACTTACTCAATGATAAGAGGCCTCTGAATGACAGAATGTGAAACATGTTCATCATGGGGTATGGATTTGTTCTGTGTACTATCCACTTGCTCATCTCCAGACCATTTCCTACATTACAGAAAAGGGGAGGCAAATGAATAAATAAAAAAAAACTGAAAACAGGGGGAAAAAAGTATTTAATTCAGCAAGGTTACAGTAGGGACGTAAAACTTGTATACTGTGTGTAAATAAATTTTAATTTAGTATTCAGTAATTTCACGTATATAATGTCAATATAATGTATAGATAATTTGGAATATATTTAATGTTATATAAAATCATGAATTTTGAAAACTCTAAAGCTGACAGAATTCACTTATCTCATCCTTAACTCTTATTTTTTCAGGTGCATTTTCATCATACATTATATCTCCAATAATAATAGATGTGAATGAATGTATTTGTTTATTGGCATTCTATAGATCAGACTGTTGGACCTAGAGTTACCAAATTTGGCATAAACTTAATTTGGAGGGTGGGAATAGATAAGGGGCCGTTCAAATATTACGTAAGCATGTTTTTGGTATTTTTT
>BGPR01013894.1:0-25943 GCA_013235015.1 Araneus ventricosus | reverse complement strand
TTTTTTTTTACAAAACGTATAACAGTAATAATATAATTAAAAAAATTTTAGGACTTAACTCAAATAAAAAAATCTAACTAGGCTTAAAACGAAAAAAAAAAGTAAGTTTAATTTCCTTACAATTTCAAGTTTAAGCTGACAAAAATCAAGTTTAATTTTCTTTTGCCAAATTTAACTTTTTTTTCAAATTTAATTTTTTCAAATTAAATTATTTGTGCAAGTTACAAGAGATTTTCGGAAATAAAGTGATTTTAATGTCTTACGTAAGCGTCACTCATACTCCCCCTCCCCCCTTGTCAGCAAAAATAAGCAAATCGCAAACCCCCTCCCCTGCCCTTGGGTGCTTACGCAATATTTGAACGGCCCCTAAGGAATGATTTTATTAAAATTTTAATGAATTCACAAATAAGCAAAATTTTGGCATTTTTTTTGACAATGTTTTCCAGAAATATTACCACATAAAAATGTCTTTTTTTTTTTACTTAAAATCGAAAAACATAGAAGGATGCAATCCCACTTTTACATGGCAATTAAAGGGCAAAAATATCTTATTTTTAATTATTTAATTATATAAGATAATTGATACAAAAAATAATAAGATTCATAAATTACTCTAAAATGACAATCAAAAATAATTATCTTATCAGGTCAAGTTGTACTTGACAAATTAGAACACATTATGGCAACAGTTGTGCTAACAGAAAAGACATATTTCATACTAACATTTATGCTTGAATTCTGTTGTCAAGCTATCAGAGAAATACCAATTATTTTGCATTCAATTAACATAAAGCATATGAAAACTTTGATAAATCATACAAACATATAAAAAAAACCATATACTTTACCCATCTGTTGTTTGCTGTTCCTGAACAGCTTCTGTTGGTGATGGAGTGCCTTTTGAATCTTTGGCCCGACTATCTGCTGGTACAGGCTCGGATATTGAAACATAAGGCAATGGTATCGCCTGTGAACCATTTCGAATTACTGCAGGTTCCTCATCAGGTAATGTGATCACCATCTGAGGTATAACATGCTCTGCAGGGTCGCTTGAGGATGCGCTTAAGCATGGCTTGGGGAGGAGGGGTGGTTTGTTTGTACCTGAAAACACAGAAATTTAGAAATTCAAATTTCCATATGTGCTTTAGTAAAATTAAGTCCTTTTAATTTAAGTCAAGGGTGTCAAACTCGTGGCCCACAACAAACATCTTTGCAGCCTGGCAAACATGATATGTAACAAAATTTTCAACAAAAATTTTGCAATTTTTTTAATTTTTAAAAATCCTAATTATACATAATTAAAATAATGAACTGCACCAATTACTAGTCGTAATACATCAACAGACCATTTCCTCGACAAATTACAGCAAATATTTTAGTAGTCAGTGACGAAATAACTGAGATTTAAGGTGACTTAGGCTACTTAGATTTGAAGACAAAATTCAATGAAGTTGGGATGTTTGAATTTAAAAATATTTTCCTATCTGGTTTGGAAACACTGAAAGCAGACAGGATGAAAGAAGATTATTTTCATTTCCATGGTAGTTGATTATTTCCATGTTTGGAAGTACTCATAGGTCTGAGCAATTATTTTCACTTTTGAGAGGAAATGTGTCTCCTACCAGATCCAGAATTACTGATGATTCACCTGGGATCAGTTTTTGAAATTAATTTTTGCAGACAAGCTGCCTCCTGAAGTAGGAAAGTTGGTAGCAGAGAAGAGATGCCAGGAGTCCATGCTTTCGAAATAAACCTATGTTTCTGTAAAAATCTAAAGGTTTTTTTTCCCCCGCAGCCCACATAAGCTTAGACCTGGTTTATTTGGCCCATGATAGATTTGAGACCCTTGATCTAACTAGTCTTAAGTAATTAAATTCTTTGAAAATAACAGGAGTGATTATAATTCTATTATAAGAATTCAGAAAACTACCATCCGATAAAAGTCCAATACAAATTGAAATAATTCAGAATAATAATGAGAAACACATAAATACATTCTTATTTTCAAAAAGTTCATCTACAAAGCAAGCAGCTTATATATTTTTTAAATTTATAAAAATTTGTATGTCACTACATCATTTACAAAGTTATTTGCATTTATGATTTCTCAACATTAAATAACAATTGCTAAGTTAGCTAGCTTTTGAGACTATTTAAACTCTGAGAATAACTGCAATTTATACTTTTTTGTTTGCTACCAATTGAAAGTTCAGTATGGCCAGCAGGACATGTTGAGGAAAACAATTGGCTTTCACTTAATTCTTCAACTATTAAGTTAGAAGTAAGTATATTAATAGACAGAGATGAAAAACTGGCAGCAGGAAGAGAATGGTTCATGGAAGCAAAAGAATTTTGGTAAGCTGTCCAGTAACTCAAAAAATCTCTAAAGTCTTTACCGACAGAGTCTTATTAGATTTTTCGACACGAAAATTTTAAAAAATGTTAAGTGCGAATAAATATTTCAGTCTGCACAGCATCTAGGCTATCAATGTTCAAGGGTGTTTTACATTAAGACACAACATGAAACATAAATCTCTGAATGATAGGTATATTTAATCCCAAACAAAATTGAAGAAATATTTCGAATCTACATTCCATAAATCTGGAAATTTCATATTAGAGAAAATATAAAATCTGGGATTCCAACTATATATTCCAAGAACAATCAACCCTGTAATAATGGCAAGGTGGCTTTCAGTGGTAAATTCTCATATGCACACTCTATTCCAAAACTTAAATGAAAAAACTCATTTAGGGCGAAAAATTCATGAAAGAAATTTATTTTATAGATTTTACAAAAATATGTCACAACCTATAAATTATTCAGACTATATCACTTCAATTGAATGAGGTAAATGAACAATATCAATACTTTTAAGACAGCAACAAATATACAATTACTATGTTAATAGACTTTTAATATTTTATAGAGTCTATTAACATGAAGAGAATAAAATCTGACACCAAAGAGAAAATACATCAATATCTATACCTAGCATATGATGATAGAATAACTAAACAAATAAAACTTTTTAAACACTTAACTTTACACCAATTATTATTATTTCATGTTACACAAATTATTACTTTATTTTAAATAAATTAATAAGCAAACATTTTCTTTCCATACATCAAATCAATCATAAAAGCTCCAAAAGCTATATAGATTACACACATAAAAATAAAGACACTGCAGAAATAATGATTAAAATATAGTAGATTTATCTGTAAAGATGTAGCAGTTGAGAATTGATAGCAAATTACAAATATTTTTAAAATATAAAATTATCACACTTTCACAAGAAAAGGGCCTCAATTACTTATTTCAAATAATAAAACATACCAACAAACTATTAGAGGTAAAAAAAAAAAAAAAAATCAGCTAATGGTTCAAAGTTCAATAAGTTGAAAGAAAGGGCTAAGTCTCATAAATTATCTTTCTATGAAAATCATCTAATTTTTTTTTTATTAAATAAAACTTCCATATTTTTAAAAAGAAAAGAAGAACCAAAAATAATAATAAAATGTATATAAATTTATTAAAACAAATATATGCACAGAATCATTTTCCAAATTAATAAATCAAAAAATTTTAAAAATTACCTCAATTTACTTATTTACACTTCATTTTTTGATATATCTGTTAAAAGGAATTTTATTTTAAATACTGTTACCTACAGTTTAAAGATTTGTAATCATTTTTAATTTCAAGGCAAATAAAAATGTAAAAAATGAAAGATTTGAATAAAAATATGACAAATGACATTGATTGCAACAAATATAACATGCAAGAACTCAATATAAGAATCTTAAAATAATCCAAAATGAACTACTTTGATGTGAAGGGTAAAGTTGGATAAATGCCAGCCAAGAATTGCGTGGTTTGCTCCATTTAAGAGGCAGCACATTTTTTAACAAGACAAAATAAAAAAGTGAAACAAGGAAAAAAGAAAAGTTGAAGGTAGAAGAGACAAAGATCTTTTAGCATTTTAAACTCCCTCTCATGGTCTTTAAATGGAATAGAAGGCACAGAAACAGTATTAAAAGGAAACTAAATCAATTTTACAAATCAAGATTTTGAAATTTACTTAAATTTAATAGTTAAAAAAAAAAAATCTTAGGACCAAAAAGGATGTGCCTTGAGTCTACTAAAAAAATGTAAAATTCAAAAAGAAGAACATTATTACTTACTTATTTGATCATTTGTAGCATCCATTTAATATTTCATAGAAAAAACACACAAAAAGCCTAAAAAAAATATGAAATGAATAAAAATTTTGAGAGCAACCAAAATAAAATTTAAAAATATAACAGGCAAAAAGATAATTTCAGATAAAATTCCTTCTTTGTACACCATTAAGATTCTATTTTTAAATGCTATATTATTCCCTTACTTAATTGCTTAAGATTTAAACTGAAAAATATTTTTTCTTGAAGCCTGAAATAAAAATAATAGGATTATATACGGTTTTAAAAAATATAAAACAAAATTACAATTTAATTTATTAATTTAAATGTTAATTAATAATTTCCCTTTTAATGATAATAAAGTTTACTGAAGATAAATAATGGAACACTAATTTAAAATTATGAAAATAAGTAATTCATATTAAAAGTATTTATACAATTACCTCTTTTTTAATCTATTAGACTGTAGGAAATTTATGTAAAGTTGCTTTTAATTAAAGGATTTACATTTTGGCATAATTTTAACATTTTTTTGACTACATGGAAAAAGGTGGGAAAAAAGCCTTAAAGTCTCATTGCTTTCCATATGAATAAAAACAAATTATATGAATTGAAGCAGTTTTAATTAAATGATAGTTCATGGAAATTGTAATAAAAAATTTACAGCAACTGTAAAAGAAAGAACAAAGGCTGTCAAGTCAGCTTAAGGCTCAATTTTTTTCAAATTTAAAGAAAAATTATAAAGTCAGATTTTTCATGTATGGAAAAGAAAGAGCACAGGAAGCTAACATGTGAAACTATGGAGAAAACAAACTTCCTCATCAAAAACAAATAGCTTAAAATTTAACAAAATGAGTTTTGGAAATTATCATGCAATATCATACATTTCAAGAAGTTTTAGTATTAATTTAACTATATAAATAGAGTAAATTTTAGATGTACAGTATTTCCATTGAGATAAAAATGCATTTTAAAATGTTCAGTATTATAAAAGTATCTATGTTTAGTAATATACTAGTTTACAATGCTTTATTAATTAATCTATAACTTTACTAAATAAATACATACATCATTTCACCATTTACAAAATAAAAATAATAAATTTGCTTTCCACACAACTGCTTCTTTTAGTACAACAAATACTAGCTTATTAATAGATTGCAATATTTTTTTCTAATTATATACAGTCGATATTTTATCAATTAAGAAGTGCAAATAATATTCTATCAATTAAGGTTTGCAAAAAAATATTCAAGATGTTTTTTATACATTTATTAGAACACATATTTATATCTTTAAAAAAATTATCTACAGAAAAATAATTAAAATTTACAGGAGATTCAATTTTGAATAGTTTTTGATAACAGAATCTCGATATTTAAAACTAACTGATAGATTTCCACCAATTACACACCTTTTTCACAAAAATCTAATACTTTTAATTATCTTTATATTGGCAACAAACTGTTTACCATTGTATAAGGATATTCATTTTAAAAGGACATTTTTTTTTTCCTCATTATCTTACAAAAGATTTCACCACCTAAATAACGAAATGCATGTAAAAATTCACAAATTACTATGACCTTTAATAAAATTAAAACAATTCCAAAACACCAAACCCAAAAAATAATTTTCTGCATATTTTAGTTAATAAATAGATATGTTTCTTCAAGTGCATTAATAAAATGTTAATAAAGCTTTTTAATTATGAATCTTGATCATCAATAAACAGCATAATCAACTTCTAATAAATTTTCTTTAAATCTATTTATAACTTTATTTTAATTAAGGGACATTAATATCAAATTTGATGCAATAATTATATAAACTTAAATACATATTCACTACTAAATAAATGCAATGACCTCTTCCATTATTTCGAAGTTTTCAAGCCAGCACTTTAAAGCAAGGCATAAAAAGCCTTGTTTATATGTTCATAAGAAATAATCTTACAACATTTAGAAAGGCTGCAATTTTTCATAAAACTGCTATAAAATTATTTAAAATGCAAGCAAATCCAATTCCAAAAAAAATTATTAATAAAGTAAATTAATAAAATGCCAAGTATTACTACTCATAAACTATGTTATGCATAAATAAACTTAGAATATTTTTAAAAATTCAATAAACTTCGTAACAACTGTTGAAAGACAAAAATTTTACGAAAACAACTGAATGTATTTAAATATTCATGGGGTAAATAAAGTCTCACATTACATGCAGAATTTTCAATAGCATCAGTTATTTTATTTACTTAAAATTTGCTTCTGAGCTAAAAAAATTCGCAAAAAAATATCCTGTAAATACATTAAAATCCTATGAATAATCTTAAATGTATGCATTAAAAATAATCGGCGTTCAATAAATAGTTTCGCAATATTTTTATCAGGAGTAAAATATATTTAGAAATTAAGAAAAAAAGTTAAATAATACTGTTTTGATGAGATTATATCATGCGCATTAATCAACATACTTATAATAAAATAATAATTACTTCTGATAATTAGAAATCTTATTCTTCCAACCCTCCCTCTTACTTCACATAAGCAAACATAATACGGAGATAGCAGAACTCACGGTGTCTTGTTTACAAATCAGTTTAGCATTTCATGTTGCCTCCTACGATCAATATTTACACACAAAAATAAGAGTTGTAAATACTTACATAAATCAGGCGTCATAATTAAGAAGGTAACAAAGTTGTGCGATAAATATCAAATAAAAACTAGTAATTTAATAATATAAAAAGGGACATTTTATTTTTCGGATCGCAATGTCGCAAACATTCCTATTTAAGAAAGGGTCAAATTACATTCGTGACTTCCGCCATATAGGTTTTAGTTCATTCAGTGGCCAATAGGAGGCACTCAAAAGAACCGATATCACGTGGTACTTCATGACTTTTTTTTTTTTTAAATTTCCACGTGTATGAAGTATATGAAGAAAAAGTATTATCCTCATAAATAAATACCACCTTGAGACTTTAATTAATCTCAACGCTTTAGACCACCCTAAGTCCGAAAAATACATTTTTGGAATAATATCTACATGTCCGTGAACTCGATAATTCGAAAACGAAATAACCTGGACGGATGAAATTTGGTATATGTTCTTGACGCCAAAATTGCCAATTTCTATCAAAGTTTGGATGAGATCGATCAGCGGAAAGTTTGTCTATCTGTCCAGGACCTGGCATATGGTTTCATTATCAGAATTATAGATTTATGTCAAATTTTAGACCATATCCGTTACATGCTGACTGTCCGCCTTCTGTCTATTCGAGTCATAATAACTTAATAACACTACAAGCTATACGAATGAATTTTTAGTATATTGGCTGTTACATAAAAACTGTATATCTATCCCAGATAGCAATTTTAGTTTGCAGCAAAGTTGCAGCAGTATTGCTTTGCAAATCTGCAAGCTTGTAGCAAGTTTGACACGGTAAGAGTGCGAGCTTGAAACAAGTTATTGAAAACAAATTTGTCACCACGCGTCGAACATGCAGCCAGCTTGTTGCGTGAAACTCATTGCAAATTATAGCAAAAACAGAGTACGCAAACAAACCTCGGATTCGAACCCCCGACAACCCAGATAGCAATTTTAGTTTGCAGCAAGCTTGCCACAAATTTGTCATGACAAGAGTGCAAGTTTGCCACAAATTTGTTATGACAAGAGTGCAAGCTTGCAGCAAGTTAACGCAAGCCTCGAAGTCACCATAGGACGAACTTGCAGCAAGCTTGCATTGCAAACTCATTGCAAATTATAGCAAAAGCAGTGTACGAACACAAACCAGGATAGAACTCGCGACCTCCCGGTTCCGAAGCGGAGACGCTAACCATTGAGCTAGTTGAACTCCGAGAGGAGAAGATAGATTTCGCTAATACATCGTTCGATTCGATTCGTATTCGATTTATTTTTAACTATTTTCTGGATTTCATTAATTTTTTGAGTTGAGAATATGATTTGAAGTCAAAGAGAGAGCGATTTTCGATAATAACTACGTTTTGCTAGTAGAATAAATTATGAATATTTACTTTAAAATAGGACAAAAATGAAGTTATTGTTTTTCAACAAACATTGACTGTTTTTTAGATTTATTTTTGTTTATAAACGTTAAAATTTCAACATTAAGAAAAAGGCGATATAGTTTTCTTTAAAGTGCGAGTGATATATTTAGTAAAAAGATGGAAAATGTTTCAAAAATTTTTTTTATAAAAATGTTATTTTTTGACAAATTATCATTGATTTATTGAATTAATAAAAAAGAATTACGGTCTAGGAGATGCTATTAAAAATCGGATGTTTTTTAAAACAGAGACAAAGAGAATTATCTCCTTATTGTGCTATCTTTGCAGGAAGCTTGTTTTGCAAAATTGCAGCAAATTTGATTTGCAAAGAGGTGGCGCTATTTGCCACATCGAACTTGCTATAAGTTCGATTCAAGTTTGAAGCGTCAAATTTTGCCATGACAAGTCAAAATCAAACTTGCTGCAAACTTACGTGCTATCTGGGAATCCACTTTATAGTCAGCTGCCTTAGCCACTCAGCCAGTGGAAGTCTGCGAAAAAGAAGATAGGTTGAGCTAATGGACCGTGCATCTACACGTTTCATTTAAAACTGTTTTCTTGATTTCATTAATTTTTTAAAATTTTAAGTTGAGAATATGATTTGAAGTCAAAGAGAGAGAGAGAGCGTGATTTTCGCTAATAGAATAATTTAGCTTTTTGCTAGTAGAATAAATTATGAAATTTGTGTTCAAAAGTTATTATTTTTAAAATGGGACAAAATGTAAGTTATTATTTTTCAATAAATATTGAATATTTTTTTAGGTATAATTTTGTTTATGAGCGTCAAAATTTCAACATTAAGAAAAGGGCGATATATAGTTTTCTTTAATGTGCAAGTTCTATATTTAGTAAAAAGATGTAGATTTTTCCAATTTTTTTTTTATGAAAAGACATAGTTTTTTTTAAAATTATCATTGATTTATTGAATTAATAAAAAGAAGGACGGTCTAAGAGAAGCTATTAAAAAACGGATGTTTTTTAAAACAGAGACAAAGATCGAAACTGTATCCAAGTCGTGGTGTGTAAGTGTGCTGTATCAACTTTGTAGCAAACTTGTTTTGCAAGTGGGTTGGTCGATTATGCTTTGTTACTTTGCAGGTAGTTTGCTGCAAAGTTGCCACATCAAGTTTTCATGACAAGCTAATGTCAAGAAAAATCACACTTTTTGCAAGTGTACATGCCATCTGGGATGTTAAATTATGCAATAAATATGTGAAAGTTAAGTGTAATAAGTGTATTTTTTTATTTATGTTTAAAATAATCTGTTTTGGAAATAAATGTCAAACTCATCTTTTAACAGAAATATTTAAAAACTGAAAATATAAATAAATAGCCGCTTTCGCCGCCCTCTAGGTATTTTACAATATTTTTGACACGCCATTGTGATGGAACTGTTGGGATCTATATATTTAAAATAATATGGTAAAACCCTCAGACAGTTCGCCAGCCCCAACCATCAGACCGATTTCAAGATTTTTTTTATTTGAAAGGTAATGTCGTCTAGATATGTCATCAATGGGCGGATGTTTAACCCCCCGGCCCCACCCATTTTCGAACGAAATCGAAAAACACTTCTCCTCTGTTCATTGTCAATGGGTAAACCTTGCAGAAACTCCCCAGCCCCAACCACACGACCGATTTCGACATTTATTATTTTATATGAAAGATCATGACGTCTAGATATGTCACAACCCAGCTAGCAATTTTAGTTTGCAGCAGACTTGCCTGCAAATCTGCAAGCTTTCTGCAAATTTGTCACGACAAGTGTGCAAGTGTGAAACAAGCTTGCAGCAAGTTAACGCAAGCCTCGAAGTCACCATAGGACGAACTTGCAGCAAGCTTGCATTGCAAACTCATTGCAAATTATAGCAAAAACAGAGTACGAACACAACCCAGGATAGAGCTCGCGACCTACCGGTTCGGAAACTGACGCGGTAACCACTCGGCCAGTTAAACTCTGAGAGGAGAAGATAGATTTCGCTAATACATCGTTCCATTCGATTCGTATACGATTTATTTTAAACTATTTTCTTGATTTCATTAATTTTTTGAGTTGAGAATATGATTTGAAGTCAAAGAGAGAGCGATTTTCGCTAATAACTACGTTTTGTTAGTAGAATAAACTATGAAATTAGAATTCAAAAGTAATTACTTTAAAATGGGACAAAATGTATAAGTTTATTTTTCAACAAACATTGACTGTTTTTTCGGTTTAATTTTGTTTATAAACGCTAAAATTTCAACATTCAGAAAAAGGCGATATAGTTTTCTTTAAAGTGCGAATGCTATATTTAGTAAAAAGATGGAAAATGTTTCAAATTTTTTTTTTTATAAAAAGTTAGTTTTTTTACAAATTATCATTGATTTATTGAATTAATAAAAAGAAGGAAGGTCTAGGAGATGCTATTAAAAATCGGATGCTTTTTTAAAACACAGACAAAGATAATTATCTCTTTGTGCCTTTACATCACGCTTGTTTTGCAAATTTGCATTGCAAAGAAGGTGGCGCTAGTTGTCACGGTGAAGTTGCCACAAGTTCGCTTCAAGTTTGACGCGTCAAATTTGCCATGACAAGGCAATATCAAGTCAAAATCAAACTTGCTGCAAACTTACGTGCTATCTGGGTAAGGGCCGCCTGCCCCACACCACCCGATTTCTGAACGAAATCTAAAAATCTCTTTCCTACTGTACATTCTCTATGGAGAAAATATTTGGATAGTTCGCCAACAACAACCACCGACGGATTTAAACAATTTTTATTTCATATGAAAGCTTATTGCGTCTAGATATGTCATCAAGGGTTGCATACCCCCCACAAACCCCCATTTCCGAACGAAATCGAAAAAACATATAGACAATGAACGGTGGAGAAGCGTTTTCTCGATTTCGTTCGAAAATGGGGGCGGGGGGCAGGCGACCCTTCATTGCAATTCTAGACGTCGTAAGCTTTCATATAAAATTAAAATTGTCGAAATCTGTCTGGTGTTTGTTGCTGGCGAACTGTCTAAAGGGCTTTCCTCATAGAGAATGTACAGTGGAAAAGTGTTTTTCCGATTTCTTTCGAAAATGGGGGGCAGGCGACCTTTGATGACATATCTAGACGTCAAAAACTTTTATATAAAATAAAAATTATCGAAATCCGTCAAGTGGTTGGGGCTGGCGAACTGTCTCAAGATTTTATCATATGGGGAAAACCCTTTAGACAGTTCGCCAGCAACAACCACCTGACCGATGTCGACAATTTGTATTTTATATGAAAGCTTATGACGTCTAGATTTGCAATGAAGGGTTGCCTTCTCCCCACCATCCCCTATTTTCCAACGAAATCGAAAAAACTTTTCTCTACCATACATTCTCTTTATGTTTTTTTCGACTTCGTTCGAAAATGGGAGGTGCGGGCAGGCGATCCTTTAAGACATATCTAGACGTCGTGAGCTGTCAGATGAAAAACAAATTGTCGACATCGGTAGAGTGGTTGAGGCTGGCGGACTCAGTGAAGAATTTTTACCAAATTATTTAAAATATATAGATGATGTTTAAAACATTAAATGAGTACTCATAAAAAAACGTCATACCATAAAAATATACAAATTTCTTTTTTCCCCTGTGCAGTGGCATAGCTAAAGGGGGGGACGAGGATACAGTCCGCCTCTGACGTCACTTCAAAAGAGGCGGCAAAATCAGGCATACAAGAAAACAATTTTTTAAGTAAGAAGAGCTGCAGCAGTAGTTCAATCTTTGCTTACTTTAAAAAATAAAACTAATATGTGGTTACTTAGCATTTTTCGCCTTTTGTCGGTAAATTGCGAAAGTGTGAAGGAAAGAGTGGTGGTGGATACGTGTTTCCGCAATCGTATCTGCAGAGATCGAGGGCTTTCAAAGGACTAATTACTTTACTAATAAAATGCTTTTTTCCTGGAATTTAATATTTTTATTTTGATGTTTATGTGCCCTATATAATTTACAAAGGAAGGGCGACATGTTGCAAGTTCACCCCGGTCGGCAAAAATTTCACCTACGCCACTGTTTCTATGAGAATTTTTTCCCCTTCAGTTCATCTCTTTCTACTCTATTTCTAGTTAAGGAGATTCAGCAACAGTGAATAAATCTTAAGATTAAGCATTTCATACAGTTTATCTCTGGAAAAAGGAAACTATTATCACTTATAGGTGACTTTATATGACATCATCTCAATATAAATCAAATAGCCGTATCAATATAAAATATGAATAATCGAAGTAATATATTTTTGAAATGTCATATTCGACGAAACAATTGATTCAATGAAAATATTCACTTTTAAAAACTGTTGTTCTTTTCAGAAAAGCTTCATATTTGGCGGGGCTTTAAAAAATGTATTGTTAATAGATAGGTCGGAAAAAACTGATTGTTGATTGGTGCTGATGTTTATATGGAGAGACACTGAAAAGTATGAACGCTCCTTTCTTCCCTTAGAATAATTATGTTACTTTTGCAGTGAGATAAACTCTTTATTGACTTTTCTACACAAAATTCAAAATACAGTCGATTACTTTTAGTTTATTCATCTTCGAAACTTTCTGGAACTATCGGAAGGATACACCCTAGAGGAAACCGTGCACACAACCGATAAATCGCCTCAAAACTTAATATTTAGAATATGCATCTACCCTTGAAGTCCACATGAGAGCTCAGTCTTAAAAATACCTCTCTACTTGGAAATGACCTGAGAACTTCTAAGAACTCAATATGTAATATGTGCATCTCTCCTTAAAGGTCGCATGAGAGCTCCATCTTAAAACTGCTTCTCTGCTGGGGAACGACCTGAGATCTCAATATTTAGTGTATGACTATCTGCTTGGAGGCTATATGAGAGCATTATTTGAATTACTGAATAAGCTCCCCGAAGTTGGAATGGTGCCATATGTCTGGCAGCGGGGATCCACTGGATGGTGAGTTTGTTGCCGGATTCTTAATAATTTCAAAGTTTGGGCTTACCACCCCCTTCCCTTTCTCCCTTGCTCCCCTATTATGCTTTTTCTCCTTTAGCCTGCAAAGTTTTCTCCCTACCCCTAAGCTCTCAATGCCGCTTTCTTTTCCACTGTCGACTTTTTGTACTTTAAATTTAGTATATAAAATAAAATAAAGGTAAAGTTAGTTCCCCCTCCCTTTCCCTGTCTTCTGATTCCACAGTCAAAGGGAGAGGTCTCGCTTAGAAGTCTCAACCCCTGCAGGGTAGAGAAGCTTACCCTGGTTGCTGTGAGTAGCCTCTTTTTTTCTAGTCCCACCCATATAAACCGGTAAATCTGCCCTTCGGGCAGATAGGAGCGGGGGTGTGCGGGTGATGTTTCCTATCGGCTACATGAGAGCTCAGTTTTGAAACTACCTCTTTGGGGGAGACCTGACCCTATTAACACAAGATATGTTCCGGTATGTCCACGAAGTTGCTACGATATTCTGAATGCCGCACAACATCGTAAAGATATTGTATGAATATTGTCGAGCATCTAGTGCTAATAGGGGGAATTCAATATTTTGTATGTGGCTCTCTCCTTGGAGGCCACATGACATGTCCGTCTTAAAACTGCTTCTCAGCTAGGGAAACAACCTGAGATCTCAATATTTAGTGTATGACTCTCTGCTTGGAGGCTACATGAGAGCTGGTTCAAATATGGACAAAGGCGTAGGCTCATCATACTGCGTCTTTAGAGAGCAGCAGGAACAACTATGACAATGGCAAGGCCGACTTTTCCCACGAAATTCTATCTTCCAAGCAGAATTAATAGCTTTACAGGAAGATATCAATCATGCTCAAAATCTCCAAAAGCGCTTCAAGATCTGGAGTGACAGCCAATCCAGCCTGAAAGCTCTCCCCAATCAAAACCCACCGGCCCAATAGTCAGGTCCATCCAAGACTCCCTGATCAATAGTCACAACATCAGGCTGGGTTGAATCAGAGCGCACATAGCACCAGGGGAATGAGAGGGGGATGAACTGTCCAAAGATGAGATATCGTCCAAAATGCAGCAGAGGTCACAATCCCCCTCCCTAGCAGCAGCGCAAAGCAGGACCTAAAACAGAGATCACTGATCAAGTGGCAATAAATGTGGGATGGTCACAAATATGGCCGCTCCACCCACAAAGTTATAAAGAAGGTGGGATTTGTATAGGCGTGCCGACTCCTCCTCCCATGCTTAGTTGTCCTCCTGATGTTTACCAGAACGGTAAAGGTAGGAGGGGAATGGCCCGTGCCCTGTTATGAACTGGGTTAAATACAATGTTTCTTTTACGTATTGTCAAGTATTCTGTAAGTTTCGTACAATTTGAAAAAAAAAAGAACTCTACATGTTATAATCAAAACACATGCGAAGTTTGAAATTTTCAATTTAATACCGATTTTTACTGATATTGTGATGAATATTTTTATTGTCTCACTTTGGGTCCTAGTAATACTTCTCAAGCTCTTTAAAATGACTCCAGAATCAACCTCCTAGCAAAACGCGCTTCCACGCTACATTTATTTATAACCTTACATAAAACTAATTCCTAACAATAACGCGCATGCGCCTACACTCACAGGCAAAACAAATACTAAGCAACAAACTCTTACAGATATGATCTATCCGTTGTGGGTTCAACCATTCTCTTCGCATTATTAGTCTCGTAGTTATTAGCGATTCAAATCTGACGGTATTTTCCACACAAGAAAGTTCGACCGACTATCACTGTAACGAGCGGAAAGACGTTTTCACAACAAAATTTAATTTTCCCTCAAAAAATAGGGGTGTGACTGCCCCTTCCTACTCGCCGCCACTGATCTCATAGCAAATGAAGTGTACCTTACTGAAATTGGAAACAAATTTACCGATTATTATTTAGATCTCATAACAAAGTAAAATAATAGCCAAAACAAATGAAAATAATTATTAAATTATAAGTAATTATATTTATATATATATATACTAGAATTAAATTGATCAGCATTATTTAATAATTTTTATGTAACTGTACTTTATTCTGCTTATAGGATGTATAAGTATAAGAATCCACGAGGAGTAGTTTCATAGTAGTAATTATTTCACGAAAGATTGGTTGTTTGTTGAAGGTATCCGACTATACTCGGGGATTCTATTTTTTTAAATAATGATATTTGAAGCAACACTTCTGTATTTTTAAATTATCTTTATGCTTAAACTTAATAAATCATACATGAAAAAATTATTCCTTATCGTATTGTTTGCTATTCCATTTTCAGCTCCTAAGTTCTTCTAAAATGCCTCCAATTTCACTTTTCATTATCGTAGGAGTAAATAAAAATAGTTTGAACTTAAACAGAATAGTTTTACAGATAGCACATTAAGAAAAAGTATTTTCAGAGTTTCAGTCAAAGATGGATTCTTAACATAGGTGGATACCTTAAATAAATTTTTAAATACAGTGAAACCTTTCTACAACGGTCACCCTGCATTCCAAGGAAAATTGGTACATTTTATTCAAAAATAAGAAATCATTTCTTGAATTTGAACTTTCCTGTCTTCATTTTTAAGTACATATGCTTATTTTGAAGTACATTTTTTCTCGGGGCCATTGCAAGCTTGAATGTATTCAAAAATGAGTAATTTTTGCTCAATTTTTAAGCACTAATTTTTTTTAAATGTAGTATATATGTATATTCTATCAACATTTTTTTAAAATTAACCATCTTTGTGTTAAGACACCTTTATACAAAGACAATTAAAAATTCAGAAGCATTTTGAATTATATAATTTTGGTCGAGAAGTAACTGACAGAATTTTACATTCCGATTTCTTACTTAAAATTAATTCACTTACACATTTTACTCACTGCATTGGTTTATGTTGAATTCACATCATTTGGCTAAAACAAAGAATTTCTTCTTGACATGCCTATATTGCAAAAGAGCGGCGACAGCAGCTGCCAATGTTTTTTTTACTACATTGAATTTAAGCATTAGGAATTAGAATAATGAAATAAAACATAATAAATTTAAAAAAAACCTGAAAATTTATTGCTGAAAAAGTAATGATTGGATAAATAAAATGTCGCTTCTTTTCTTTAGTTCTCTGTAAAATTTGAATCAGGGAAAACAAGGCAAAAAGCATTCATGCATTCTCTGTATTTTCTAATCACTCCATTTTTGTATAATACAGTAAAACCTGTACTAAACGGAATCTAAAGGGACTAGAAAATTTTTTCGTTTTAGACAGGGCTAAATAGTATATGAGGATTTCCGATGGGACTAAATATTTTTTCCGTTTAAGACAGGATTCCGTTTCTTACAGAGTCCGTTTTATACAGGTTTTACTGTACAGATATTCTAACTTTCCCTAATAATTCCACCGACTAGTGATCGAATCAGTCGATGGAAGTAACAACTCACACAAACTTTCACTCGTCGTGTTCCCTCTTAGACGACCGACTCAAAACAGTCCGCAACATGCGACATCTGATTTATTTGTCACCTTGTCGGTTATACTGCCAAATGGAATGCCAAACTACGGGCTGAAAGGACGACCAGGGAATCAGATGTCTGTGATTCGGTCGACGTTATTCAGCCGTCAAATTCGGACAAAAATCGCTTATTTAGACTGTTTACTGTGTAATAACTTTAAAATGGGATTTACATTATCGGATTCTTTGAAATGCATCTCTCCACACCTCTCTTCGAGAACGATAAAGATTTTTGCCGACGAAACTCTAAAGCGTATATCACACGGAGAACTATCGTACGCTGTTTTCGTCAGCGTGAGCACAATGCCATTTACCAAAGAAGTTTCTAGAACGTGACGCATTGAGACAACCGGTCAGACAGGGTTTCGGTCATCGTTGGGGCCAACTACGTCACCGTCAAAGTCACACCCGATTGGTTTGATTTATCGCTGCTGACGATTTTCTGACAGCATCGCGTGCATTTTTAAGCCGGTTGAATACAGCCCACGATTTCCGTCATCTTGTCCGACCGGTCACGTGCTACGAACTTTTTTGGTGAATGGCATTGCGCTCATGCTGACGAAAACAGCTTACGATAGCTCTCCGTGTGATATACGCTTTAATCACTCGCAGACGGGGGGGGGCAATCCCCCCACACTATCGCCTCTTCTGGTAAGCACTCTTGACTCGAAAGCGGTATGAGCTACGGGGGAAAAGAAAATTTCAAGTTGTAGAGAATCATCGATTTTAAACGAAAAGACACCTTATATACATTAGAGTTAAGAATAGAAGCACAAATCCAGCATTTGTTAGTGACGATTTCCAAAAATTGTGTGGCCATGAAGCATGGAAGCATGGAGCCCTTATCTCTGCTAATAATAAAGAAGAATGTGTGTCTGTGTGAGTGTTGGCGCTCTATAGGGTAGACCGCTAGACCTAGAGCTACGGAATTTGGCACAAACATACTTTGGAAGGAGGGAATGTGCCTCTCGGAACTCTTTTCTTTGAAATTTTAATTATAATTTTAATTAATTCAAAATTAAACGAAATTTTGGCGTTTTTCCTTAATAACTTCCGAAAACATTACAGCACAGAAACGCCATGTGAAAATGAAAAAAATTACCTTTTCAATGATATCAATTAAGTTGCAGAACAATTTTTTCTCTAATTTTAATAAATTTAAAAAAAATATTTTTTGGCATAATTTACATCATTATTTTTCTTTATTGCAATGTAATTCAAATCATTTTTATTATTTAAACAATTATGAAAGATGAGGTAATATCCTAATATATTTTACTTTCTTATTTTATTTCATGAAAAATTTTGTGGGATCTGTAAGCCCAACTCTCTGAGATATTACGTATATTAAGAAATGCATCCAGTAAGCTGAAGCCATTAAAAGAACATGATCAACCATAATTTGAAGTTCAATTGAAATATTTTTGCCGGCGAACAAGCGGGTCGCCGAAGACGGCTATAGTCTGTAATAAGATTATTATCCTTTTTGCTGCCATAAAGTACATCTGGACTGCAACTACTAAATGAAATGCTGGGTCGATCAATCTTGTTATTAAAAATTCTGCACCATAAATTAACTGACGAGCTTACTTGATGTCGGAATTCGACAGCTCATCTGGCTATAGTTATCTATTGCGTGCACGTCTTTACGCAAAAAGCATGTCTCATTTCTCTATGCCATCTTTGAAAGGTTGGTTGACGTTAAAATATAGTTTATGAAAGTTCCTGTTTCGTCTCGTGGAAACTTTAATAATCTGCGAACCACCCAAGTGTTTTGGCACTCCGAACTCAACAATAGATCACACAGAACAATAAATTACAGCCATGAGCATAAATGGAGGTTACGGTTACTTTCAATGAAAGAGTTTTTCAACTAACTTTCCCTACTCCCCGCTGAGCGGCGCTGTGAACATTTTAATCAAAATCACACTTTGGAGCATTTACTGTCACATTTCGGTGTGTGTGAAGCACTATGTATGTGGTTAAAAAACAGAACTGTTTTCCGCATATCTAACTCGATACAATCTGTCATGAAGTTGCTTCATAAGATATAGATTTAAAAAAAAATTATATAGAAATAATAAAAGTGGGACAATATCTTTTTTGAAAAGTTTCTTTTAATGATTATATGCTGATTTATGATTCTAGTATATTCCTTTAAAGAGTATGAGAAAGCTGCTTTTTACTCATGAGCTGATAAATTAGTTCATGAGCAGCAAACTATATATATTGTGATAAAGATTTTTTCCCGTTGTAGTAAAATGGCTATGCGCAACACGTTAAGTCAGCTTACAGCGTCATCTAGCGGAAGAATTCGGATTAACAGCCCTATCTCCACAACGGTAACACTACCTGCACACTCACCGATTTGTGCCTGTCGACATGAAATCAGAGGCGGATTTCGGCAATCTGAGGCCATAGACGCAAAATTGTTTTGAGGCCCCTCCAATTACCCAGTGTCGTTTATTTTGCAGTCGACTTAGCACTGCCATGTACGTAGTATAGATTTTGAGGCCACCCAGGATCTCAAGACATGAAACTATCGCCTCTAGCACCTGTGCAGAAATCCGCCACTGTCTATACCCTCTCCTTGCCTACTCTTCGCAGCACTACTCTGCCCAATCAAGTGTTTGAGTATTTCTCAACCATAGAGAGACTTCGAAATATCAGCGCAGTCTATGTAAATTTGGCCTATTAAAAATATCCATGATTATTATCGCGGCTTAACAAGCTAAACCACCTATCTCAATTTTTTGAAATTTCAAAGAGAAAGAGAAAACTGAATTTTTCGCAACCAATAACGAATATTTCTGATTTTTTTTTCCTTCACATTTGGTAGGAACATGCGGCCTCATGTTCATAAATCAAGTATTTGAGTATTTCCCATCCATAAAAAGAAGACGAAATATAAGCACAGTCAATTTAAATTTGGTCTTTTAAACTTCATCATAATTGTTATTTTTTAGACAATGAAAACGCTTCTTTATCCGAGAACTTGACTGAATATGCAGCCTCTTTCCAACTTTAGTTGTCCAATTTGCGTTTTTTCTTGTCCAAGATTAATTATTCTATTTTCAAAAATGCTAGGAACTCATTTCGAATTGTTTGGAAACATGCATGATTAAACTCACTAATCTTATACTGAAAGTCTGAAAAGTCCGCTAGACATTGGTTATCACACCAGGGATGATTGGGGTTCAACGGAACGCATGGACTCAGGGTCCATAATCTCCGGGACTGACAGTTGTGTACCAGTGGACCTTGCTGGAAAAGACTAATATACACATTAATAGGGTGGGTTCTGAAAAGGAAATGACGATTAGTGACATTGGATTTCTCATACATGCGTCCCTACAGTCAGTCCATTCTCTCGTTCTTTCAAACTGCCCTACCACATACACACACAAAAAAAAAAAGGAAAAGAGAAAAAAAAGAAGAAAAAATTTAAGAATACAAACTTGGGGAGAAAATTTTTCCTTATGAATGTCAGCTGGTGTAGGTCTCGCTATGTCTGGCTCGCTGGGGGCTGTCTTGAGTCTACTGGTCTTTGTGACATTTCCGATATAATCCTAACAAGGACTGGTTATGTCAGGGCAGGTTCCAACTTCAACCGAGCAAAGTTCTGGGCCGTTTTTTCTTCCTTGGCTCCGAGGGATCGTACCTTGGGATTTCGGCGATGGCTGCATTTGTGTTACTGTCAATGTTGTTGAAAAATTTGATAGCCAGTTTCCTGAAATAATCTAAAATGGGTGTTAGTTTTAGTTCTTTCTGTATCTGCTTATTCCTTACGTACCATGGTACCTGGGTTATCTGTCTTGCTATTTTGTTTTATGTAGTTTCAAGTTTGTTGATATGGGTTCTGGCAGCTGCTCCCCAAACAGGCGATGCGTAGCTCATAATGGGCCGCATAAGGGTCTTATACAGCAATAGTTTATTCCTCAGAGAGAGTTTCGAGTTCTTGCCCATGACATAGTAAAGCTTTTTGTTAACCGCAGAAATTTTGTTTTTGACCTCGGACACATGGGTTTTGTAAGTTAACCTTTTGTCGAAAATAACTCCAAGGTATTTTGTTTCATCTCTCCAGGGGATCGGTCTCCTATAAAGTTTAGGGGGGCTTGGGGTACTCCTTCGCCTTGTAAAATAGACAGATTGACATTTGTCCGAATTCACTTGTATCTTTCATCTAATAAGCCACCTTCTCAGCTGTTCGAGGTAGTAGTTGAGGGAGGTCATTACATGAGCAGATGCACCGGTGCTCATAACGGCAGTGTCATCGGCGAATAGACAGATTTTTGTCTGACAGTTCCTGGGGCTGGGAATATCGTTAACGTAGACGTTGAACAAATATGGTCCAACCTTGGATCCCTGCACTACTCCAGCATCAATTGCACGTTCCGAGGAGAGAGAATTCCCTACTCGAACGGCAAAGTGCCTTCCTCGTAGATAGGTAGCTATGAGACTAATAATGCTACCCGGGATCCGCAGTTCGATGAGTTTATATACCAGGCCGTCCGTCCAGACTCTGTCAAACGCCTTGGCGATATCAAGATGTCTGGTGAAAGTTAAAATGAAGTATGTCATCACACAACTTTAGAAACTAATATGGAAAAAGCGTGCAAGGAACGGAAATCTGGATGTGAATAATTGAAAAAAAGATTGTTATAGATAGAAATGAAGTTTTCGCTCGGTCAAAATTAAAATTCTCAGTCAACAGTTCAAAGAGAACAGATTACAACAAAATTGAAATAAATTGTTTTAAAGATCTTCCGGTTAATAGAAGATCCTGTTAATAGATTTTCTGCAAATCTCTTAATTGAAGCAATAAAGCTGTTTTATGTGCAGATATAGTTTAATCAATATTTCTCTGAACGCCTTTTCTCTGCCTTCCTCATAGCTAACTTGGTTGTTTTCAGGAGGATTTTTGGTGATATATTTTTATTACTAACTAAGCAAAAATTCGACATAAAATACTAAAACTATTCTATCTTCCTAATTTAATATCATGAAATTATTTTACAAAGAAACATTATAGTTTCTTTTTAAATAATATGACATTTTATTGCACTGTAATTTTACGTTAGCTATTTCGCTAATTCTGTGGATAATTTTTTAAAGTCTTGTAGTCTGTTTGGTTGGTTTGTATTGATTTTTTTTGGCGCAAGAGCCAAAACCTTGACTATATTGTGCCATCGAAATGGTGAAATTGTATTAAGGCTAAGTGTAAAATTAGAATGGTGATACGATTGATGAAAAATATCAGTAAAAACTGAGCATTATTTAAATAAAAGAATAAAATTCTGTTGACTTCAAGATGATTCAACTGATTTGATAGTTTAGCTAATAGATGTGAAAGAAATGTGACTGTATTGAAATCTACTGTTATCTGAAACTGTTGCACATGGTAATTTTAGCTACAAAGGCTGTCTTGTCAGCATATTTACAAACCCTACCCTGATACACCAAAGGCAGGAAGTTAGCCAATATCATTGGCTGCGAGGGCCGGTGACGTCGCTCTTAGCTCTCGCACGTAGCGTACGGAAAGCATAACAAAACAAGAGCCGCTCTCTTTTTTAAAGGGATATATTTACTGAATGACTTCGGTTATAATCCTCAGTATTATCTTACTATATTTCTTTGCTTCCCATTTTTCGTTTGCTCTCTAATAAATTTCATATAATAATTTTTAATGTTGTTTCGGATTAACGTACTCGGAACTGTTTTCCTACAGCTCAGCACAGGAAACATTTTTGCTTGGGACGTAACATTTCTAACAAAGAAAATTATTTTTAAAAAATATCCGGGATAAAAATGTTATTCTTGAGTAAAAAGAACCTTGTTTGATAATAATCACTAGACTAAATAAAATAGCGAAATAGGTTGGTATCGTAGTTCGGAATTCGCGAAGTCGAAGCAACAGAAACCTAAACAGATTCCAAGTTCGCATTCAATGAAGTCACAACTTACGGCGAAACGAGCGGGAGCCAATGATATTGGCTGATTTCCTGCCTTTGGTGTATCAGGGTAGGGTTTGTAAATATGTGTCTTGCCCTTCTTCCAAACTATTGAAATCTACATTCCTGTACGCTAATTTCACCAAGTTGCCCGATTGACAACGAAATCTCAAACAAGATGTCTGCTAAAGTAATCGCAGCTTGCTTACAAAGTTAAAATCGAAAGCGTTGAGATCTTGCTTCGCGAAAGCATATCCAAACACTCTGTTATCATTTGAATCTGAGTATCCTCCTACCAATAAGAATCAATCTGATATAAAAAATATTGTGGGCACAGTTACAGATTAAATGTAAATGCGACGATCTTATTTAAACTGTCATAACATTGTTTTCTAAGTTGAGTAGACATTCTACCTGCTTGTTGAACATTTTTGGGTGCGATTGTAATCTCGCTTTGCAAGCCTTTTATAATTAGGGTTGCCATGCGTCCCGTGTATACGGGACTGTCACCGTATTTCGCTACTCAGTCCCGTATTACTATTTGTCCCGTTTTTACCACGTTTTCTCCCTTATATGGATCAGATGTAATAAACTTATACGAATGCGTATTTGCCATTCCAGCCCACAATGCAGATGTGAAGACAATATTTTTCTTAATGTCAACTCAATGGTCGGACGTAAGAAGCAGGTTATCAGTGGAGGCAACTGATGGATTGCCTTGTGGACATTGAAGATTGCAAAAAGAATTTTAGGATTTGGAATTATGATTCAGTCTCAGTCCAGCTTCAAAGTTGGTGAAAATAACTAAAAATTTTGATGACGTCACAGCGACCGATGCGCGCGCACGCAGACTATCCAAGTACATTTGGCAATTTATTCATCGATCTTATTCACGTGAAATATTACTCAAGAATTGTTGAATTACGTAGAATTTCGTGGTAAAGTTAAACGCTTATAGTAGCTCCGCAACCAAATAACACAGGGAGTTGGTTTTAGTTTCATTTAACAGAGAAAGGTAGACATTGAAGATTGCAATTTGTAATTATGGTTTAGTCACAGTCAACTTGCAAAGTTGGTGAAAATCACTAAGAATTTTGTTGACGTCACAGCGACCGATGCGCGAGCACGCATCGGTTGTGAGCGGTATATTAACTGGATTTCAACAGATTAATGATTAATTCATTTCAGATTAATTAATTCATTCAGATTAATTCTTTTAACAGAGAAAGGTCATAGAACATAGGTCAAAGTCACATAGAGCTACTTTAGTCACAGTTGAGTAATAGATTAATTGATTGTCCTTAATTAATTATTATTAACAATTGTTGACTTAATTGAGACTCAGGGAGGTCTAAAACGTGGAGATTCGTCAAAATCTCGAGTTCGAATTTTTTGACGATTACAATACTTTCTCTTTGTATACTTCGTATACGAGAAAGTAAAAAGAAACACATAAACCATTCTGTTTATAAAACGCTTGGTTAAATACCAATGTAGCAACGACGCGAATTCCAAAGTCAATACCAAATCGACAATCTAAATTGATATGCGAGAAAATTTATCGAAAAGCCAAGGGAAAAAATGTGATACATCATGATAATAAAAAATAGTAAATGGAACAATATCATCGAGTCGCCGACGATCAAGATCCTCATTTATTTCACATAAATGCAAAATTAAGAAATTAAAAAAAATAGAACTACCTACTAAATAGAAATAACACGTAACGAGACGACGCCAATAGTACGTAAGGACTGATGATCAAATGGCTGATCTTTACCAGTTGCTTCAGAGAGCTTTCACAGCCAACAATCGCCAAACCCATTCTACGCCATCAGACGCGATTTTAAAAAAGGTTCACCTTGGCGATGTAGGCAAGTCGCACCTTCCTTTATCTTTCTTAACTTACCAGCCCGAGAATACTCGTGTATCCAATTATCGCATTTTTGGTCTTAAAACTAAAATTTAATCATTAATTATCTGGTTATCTTTATAATTTTATACAAAAATGAATTAGAATCCATAAACATCTCAAGTATTATATGCCTTCTGAGATGAATAAAAACGACAACCGCTTTCCACAACAGAAGAGAGCAAAGAAAATGATTATGTTAAGTGGTTAAATCGTTTCATAACTAACACAGTTTAAAAAATATTTAATTTTATGGTTGAAATCTAGAAGTTGGTACACACTCTTAAAATGGCGTCAAGTCGCCAAAGCCAATATAGGTAATACCTGCATATAGCTTTGGCGACTTGGCACCAATGATATGCAGCGGTCAACGTTTTACTTTGGAGATTTGGCAGCGTTTTTAGAGTGTGTACCAACTTCTAGATTTCAACCTTCTTAATGACAAATAACATATTCACATCAAAAGAAATTGAGATCAGTGTTCAATTAGTTTAATGTAAACAATTTTAGGCTGGATCAAATGCTGAATGTACGTCATTAAGACCTTTCTAGATGACTAACAAGTCTTTAATGCATGGCCAAACAGATCATGATATTAATTTTTTGGAGTTTGCGTTCTTACAAAGAATAGACGTTACCATTCTGCTTGATTACTTTTTTCTTCACAAGTTTCTCCAGGCAACGTGACAAATTTATCATGCCTATCAAGGGAGGATCCAAGGCAACTACGTGACTCTTAATATCACCCAGCAAACCTTTCCTGTTATCTTCAAAGAAACATAGAATCATTTTGTTGATGGTGGTGCTTGGGTTGTCCTCGGGATTATTCCACTCTTCAAAAGGCTCTCGGAAAAACTTTTCACCAAACTTGCGGATCTCTCCTTTTGCAGTAAGATACTCGAGTACACTTTTCAGAGTGAAATGTTTCGATCCTTGACCTCTATAATTGATCAGTTGTTTGGCGAGGTCTGACTCTGTTATGCCATGAGATTTGTTTGATTCCAAAACTGAAATAACTTTTCTTCGGAATTTATAGTACATGGGCAACAAACCCTTGCCACAATTACCGCAGTATTCGGGCATATTCTTGATAGATTTGACCTTCTTTTTACAATTCAACGCAGCTGGCATTTTTAAGACGCAAACACCCAATAAAAATATAAAAACTGATTTAAATGAAATTTTTTAGAAAGTTCAAACGCTTCAAATGGTCAAAAATTTAGAACTAATGGCTGAAACAATTTTTCAGA
Organism: Araneus ventricosus; assembly: GCA_013235015.1. Taxonomy (NCBI): domain Eukaryota; kingdom Metazoa; phylum Arthropoda; class Arachnida; order Araneae; family Araneidae; genus Araneus; species Araneus ventricosus. The sequence goes on along the minus strand of BGPR01013894.1, from coordinate 118 downwards.
CGTTGCCAATTAACATTACAAGATGTTAAAAAATGGACGTGCGTATGCAGGCACGTGTCATTAATGCGGAATTTTTTTTTTTTAATCTCAATGAAAAAAATCTAGATTATAAAGAATA
>BGPR01013893.1:21464-31698 GCA_013235015.1 Araneus ventricosus | reverse complement strand
TTTCAAACAATGCTAAACATTTGTCGCGCATATATATCTATTTAAACATGTCAAATTTGAAGGGAAATCCCTCGAATGAAGAGGCAATTTGCACCCGTCAAACCATGACGGGTGATATTCTAGTATAGTAATAATTACAGAACAATAACCCTTAAGATTCCGCTTGTGTGGCCTTTTGACCATTGGTCGAAATTAATGCGGTCTTTCAGTGCAAAAAGTTTCCCCACCCCTGTGATGTGCTTTATTAGAGCCTTCCATAGCGTGATTAAGGAACTAAATCTGAAGCACTGCTACGATACAGTGGAACCTCAGTAATCCGAACTAATTCGGACCTCTGTTCGGATTCCGGGAAATTTGGATTATGCGGAAAATTCTTTAAATTACTCTTTATATACCAAATGCAGTAGAGTATTTTCTTTGGAATGTGATGAACCACTCTGTGAAAGCGTAAAGCGGGGTTTACACGCGAACAGTAAAACCGACAGTAAGTGTCGCTGTCAAGTTCGGACAGAGACTTGCAGTGGCCCGGTTAAAACTTTTATTATTCTGCGCATGCGTCATCTCTTACTGTCGGTTTTACTGTTCGCGTGTAAACCCCGCTTAAGGAAAGAGCTAGCTGCTATTCGCATCATCGAGAAGGTTCAGTTCCTTACCTCAAAAGATGATGGCCGATTACGTTTCTACTCGTCGGGGATCTGTGTTCATTCTCAAACACCAATTCAAATGTTTCTTTCAAGTTAGAAATAGACATTAGCTTTGTTTCGGATTCGCAGTTTTTATTATCCTTGATTTTTTAATAAAAAAATTTCAGAAAATTAAGAAAAATTGTTGGGATTGTCAGAAATTTCGGATGCCTGATGTTCTACTATATCAGTTATCAGCGACTTTATCATTGATAATCACCGTAACGTCCATTACAGGGACAATTTCGGAGGTTCTCGCAATGCCTCTGTATACAAATGTTTTGATCTGATACATTTATTTACTTAACATTGCAAAATCGATGGCTGTCTAATATCCATTAACGAATGAATTACTCCTCCCAACCCAGGCATGCGCGTAACCTGAATGACCCGGCCCCCGCGACAATTAATCGGGCGCTGTGACCCTCGGATAATAGCCTTTATTACGAGCGGCTGATGCGACGACCCCTCAGACATAGGTACGATCCATCATCGGAGGGGGGATAATTCAACCCCACCATTATCATATCCCACCGGGCAACGAGACTCTGCTTACTTATACGGCAAGTTCTCATCCCCATATTTGAGGTGCCCCGTGAGTGGGAATGACTATCTAGTAACAAGTTCTAACCATATTTTTACATTTAACATTTTTAAAATTATAATTAAATAACTCTTTGCTTCAAAATTAAAATAAAATCAATTTAATAAAATTTTAGGTAACCTTGGATCGATGGCTACCCTGGGCTACAACCCAATCTGTGGCGTAGTGGCCGGGGCAAGGGCGATATAGATGTCCCGTGCGCCAGGTTTAGGGGGAAAACATTAGTGCGTTTATGCATTTTTTTAAAGCAAAATTTAATGATGGGACGTAAAAATAATACCACGGACCGGGCGCCATTTAAGCTTGCTAAACTACTGATGACGACAGGGGTAAAAGAAATACCACATTGTTGACCGGCAATTTTACACAGAGGCTATCGCATGTAACTAGCTATTTTTTCGTAATTGAATGTGGATGTAAAACAAATTAACTCCAGATCGGCCAATAACATTTGGGCATGACAACACGAGTTAACTCGTGACCTGTCGACAACGTTTGGGCATGAAAGCACGAGTTAACTCGTGACAGGTAGACAACGTTTGGGTATGAAAACACGAGTTAACTCGTGACAGGTCGACAACGTTTGGGCATGAAAACACGAATTAACTCGTGACAGGTCGACAACGTTTGGGCATGAAAACACGAGTTAACTCGTGACAGATCAACAACGTTTGGGCATGAAAACACGAGTTAACTCGTGACAGGTCAACAACGTTTGGGCATGAAAACACGAATTAACTCGTGACAGGTCGACAACGTTTGGGCATGAAAACACGAGTTAACTCGTGACAGGTCGACAACGTTTGGGCATGAAAACACGAGTTGACTCGTGACCGGTCAATAATGTGTTATTATTTCCCGAACGCCACTGAGCCCAATTAGCCCAATGGATGAAAGAGCTCTGTCCCTAGGGTACGAGTACAGTACCACAGGGTGGAAACCATTGGTAAACGAGAAAGTAAAAAAGGAAATTCGCATCCTTATTTTGACATTACTGTCACGCTGCTTAAGTAACCATTAGTTATCCCTAACAATCTGTCCCCAAATCTCCACCAGCTCAGATCTCCCGCAGAGAAATGTACAAACGGGAGACCACCGCGGAGTCGTGGTACAAACTATCTCCGGCAAACTGCTTTTTCCTTTCGCCTCTGCATAATCAAATCACTCTCGGCTCCATTAGTTTGAGGGCAGCGATCTTTTGTTCACAATTCTCAATAAACCGCCGCTAATGATGCAAATCTATTCAGAATGATATTATGTTCTCGAGGCTCGGACTACTTTCTTATTGCTCATTATTTTGGTGAAGAGTGCTTTTGCTAAATGAGATATTAAGCTATGCAGTTCTCCGTTGAACTTGAAGCAAAGGTTGTCCATAAATTATTGCCATCATTTCCTTACCGCATAACTTTTAATTAAACAACATGGCGATAAATATTAATACATATTCATAAGGTGCAGTTTAAAATATTTTAATAACGCAAGCAAATTTAATTCTTTCAAGTTCACCTTATGTTTCGTTTTGAAAAGTGATAAATTTAATTAAAAAATGAGTATTAGACAGGTACCTGATCCTAAATATATAAAGGAAAAATATTTATCATTATTTATTTTTAAGAAATTTGTGGTTTCATAGTGAAACCAATGAACGGTAACCGGCTATTTTTCCTCCAAATAAGTTATCATCGAAATGTAATTTAAATTATGTGCAGTAAAGGATCGGAGCTGCCCTTTGTAGACGGTTTTGCAGTATGCGCGGATCGGCCCATGTATCACCTGCCTTCATGGATGGGCTGAAAATGGAATGGCGAGGAATGCCATCACTCCATTTGCTTGGAGCGGAGTGCTCGTGAATGTCCAGATTAAAGAAAATGCATTGACCACGTTAAACCCATATCGATCTTTTTAAGCAATTACGGCAGTATATAAACTGATATATATCAATAAATAACGTTACAAAGTGTGAAGTTGTTTCCCTGATCATGGCGACAATTTTGGCGACAAAAGGAGTGGTCTTTACCTGATGGAAATGTAAATGTGATGTTGAAAAAAAATGAAAAGCAAAAAAATCTGTTATTATAATAACATTATAAAATAACCTTCCTTTGTTCTATAAAGGATAAAATTATGCGGAACTCTCCTAAATCGTGACGAATCCAGTGAAAAAATCCGAAAGCGAATCTGAACAAAACTGATAGAAAAAAATTTAAAAAATGAAAGTGATCCATCAAAATTTAAGCTTGAAGAATGCTATAATTAATTTGCAGGGTTTCATACCTTCCACCGCTTGAATATATTTTTTAGGAAATCACACTTGGGGATTACTGGTCAGTTGATTTTGAGGATACCTTTTGTAAAAAGTGCGGTATCCAGAAAAATTGTATTTAAAGTTAAAAAGGAATAATTAATTTTACCTTTGATCTCTATTTCAAGAAGTAAAAAAAGAGAAAAACTCAAGTTTTTAAATTGTAAATATGGATGGAGTAAACTAGAGCACGATTGGATTTTTTAAATGCGATTAAAATTGTGAGAAAAAAATATAATTGCCAATTTTCATATGCAAAAGAGATATGGCAGATGTAAACACATCTATGGTCTTCAATATCATAAACAATGAGAAAAAATGTGAAAGATATAAGGCGATATATTTCCAATGCAAATAAATCGTATTTCGCTCACTATAAATATTTCTTCCTCTGTTATGTCTTAATATTGTTTTAAATATCAAATAATCTTCACTAAATCTAAGAAATGGCAGATAAAATAAAGAGCGCAGACGTGCTAATGAAACACTTGCAGGAAAAGGCTTTTCGTGCCAAAATTTCAGTTGACGCCAGTCGTCCAATATATATGACAATAACTAGTTGAAGATTGCCGAATCTGAATTACCGGTGCATTTTTAAGGTGCAGTGATAGAGATACAATTTTAATGAAACGCAAGTAGCATAATTGTTTGTGAACAATATAAAATTAAAAGATGTTTAAACAATAGAAAATTAAAAAACATTAAAAAAGAAAATAACTAGAAAAATATAAATATAAAACAGAAGAAGTAATCAACGATAATCACAATACACCTTTTTGCGCGCCAAACTCAGCAGCATCCAGCATTACTATAACTAACTAACCAATCACTAGAGAATTAAACAACAAAAATTCCCCGATAATAAAATAGCCAAAACACAAAAGAAAAATTAGAAAACAAAAGAAAAAACAATAAAAATGGAAAAATTGGAGAACTCCAATGGCAGACTTTATCAAAGAGCCACCCACCATAGGAGTTCTAATTTGGACAAATTTTCTGTAACTAATTTATAATATTTTGTAACTTATTCATTTCCAAAACAATGCAATTAACTACATATGAAATACACTTTATAGTGAGAAAAAAATAGCTTACAAATTTTGCCACCGGTCCAATTAAGAAATTGGTTCCCTATGTTTGACCACTGGTTTCCCGAATTGGACCACCAATTTTTTTAAGCACAATTTAAACAAACATATTTGGTGATTGCTAAATTCACACTAGCACTCGATTTATGATCAAAAGTATGACATTTCTGCCTCTTCTTCCTTTGCTTCTTCAGAAATTAACCGCTTAACTTAACAGCCCGAGAATACTCGTGCATCGAATTATCGAAATTTTAGTCTTATAAACTAAAATTGAATCATTAATTAGCTTTATAATTTGACAAAAAAAAACACGTAGGATCCATAAACATCTTAAGTATCCTATGCCTTCTTAGATGAATGAAAACGACAGCCCCTCTCCAAAACAGGAGGGGTCATCTTATTAGATAGCAAAGAAAACTATTCAGTTAAGTGGTTAAACAACATCACCACTTAAGTTTTGGTGCCTTTTATAACTAACATTTGATGGTTTTAGTGCCCTTTTATTATTTATTTTGCTTTCACTCATTCCACTTCCAATTTACAAAAACTATTAGTGATTATAACTGCTTTCTGTGCTATTCCTGTAGTTTCCGATAATAACCCCCTTTATTTAAACGGTCCGATCTAGGCAACTTTTGGACAACAACAAAAAATTCCCCTAACCTTATCTTTAACACTCTGACTCCTAACCCGGCCGTAACCGGCCATGCAATTTCTATACTAGTGGGGCGGATTTCGGCCGGTTGCTGTTCCGAAAAGGGGGAGAAGGCAGCTGGGCGTGTGGTCATTAAGGGACCCATAGTGAAGAGAAAAGGGGGAACGGGGCGGACGAATCCATTTCACAGATCAATTAGCAAGCAAACCTCCGTATACAACTGTACTCCGATTTTGAGAACTCTGAGTAGCCAGAGGGTTAAACTGTTTTCTTAGAATGATTATTGTAAATTGTAGCTAAAGAAATTTCCTACCTGGGGAAATAATATCATATTTTCCTACTTAGGGTAGACCGGGGCTAGTTGGCCATAGGGGCACGTTGGGCCAGTCGCGATATTTTTAATACTTTTCGGTATTTAACACTGCCATTCCAGACAAGTGTGTATTATCCCGCCTGGTGATCCTGATTCTGGTGTCATTTTAATGAGCTTGAGGAGCATTACTAGGACCCAAAGTGAGACAATAAAAATATTGATCAGAATATAAATAAAAATCGGTATTAAGTTGAAAATTTCAAACTCCGCATGTGTTTATAACATGCAGAGTTTTCTTTCAAAATGTACGAAACTTACGAAGTACTTGACAATACGTAAAAGAAACATTGTATTAAAATTTCAATTCAAAACTTTGAATATCACGAGAAATATGGGCATTTATAGCAAATAATGCTTTACTGTGCATACGCGAATTGTAATTCTATATACTGTCAACAGATGGCGCGATGAAAAGTTAATCTAACCAAAACATAAGAAAGACGCAGTTCGGTCCGCGTCGTAGATTTTTCGTGAAAACATCGGGATAAAATCCTAAAACAAGTGTTTCTTATTAATATGTAACTTAATTATCAATCTCTTTAATACAATATTTACACAGAGTAGTATAATGGTTACTACAGAATAGATAAATCACAAGCTACCACAGACCCTTGCTACATGCGATAAACTTGTGATTTATCTATTCTGTAACCATTATACTACTCTGCGTAAATATTGATAATTAAATTTCATATCAATACGAAACACTTGTTTTATGGCTTTATCCCGAAGCGACTTTCCCACGAAGAATCTATGGCGCTAACCCGAACTGCACCTTTCTTATGTTTTTATAGTTTGCTTGCTAATCAGACGAGAACATACCTCGGCAGCTACAGGTGGCGTCAAAATTGGAAATGCGCGAAGTAAATAGTTTCTTGAGAACAGTGAGGTGTAACTTCACATAAATTTACCAGCATTTAAAAATGCAATATCGCGTTAAGCTACCGCAAACGGGTGCGATATGTTCTAGAACGAACGAACCGATGTTAATAACGCTTACCGCTAGGGAAGACTATTTCCGCAAATGCTAAGATCGCTGTTCGCGCCAATGTATTCTTGCTAATAGATGCGTAATAGTAGACGAAACAGAAAACGAACTGGATACTTCAGATGGAAGTATTGCTAATATAATAGTACAGATCTGTCCGTCACTGATCCGGTAACGCTCTGACGTCACCAACAATAAAATTCGAGGCCATAGCACTGCGAGACGTTAAACAGCATTATTTCATTGTTAGAGAACCTAAATTTCAATAATTTTAAATTTAAAAAGTAATTGTCGTTCTAATTTCAAATCTAATAGCTCTAAAATAGTGAAATAAAATTTTCTATCGATTGATATAAAATTTATCTCGTTATGATCAATAGTTCACGAGGAATTTTAAATTATATTAATCATATATTTCAAATTAATTTCCGTTTTTTAATAGAAAGTAGCAAATCACGTCAGTGTATATCATCCGCGTGATATAGTTTGGACGCCATCTGATTATTTATTGCAATCGTGATGATATAATTTGATCATATTTTTTGGCAACGTTTGACAAGCAGAGAGGTGCTTTATTTTGATTAGAATTTCGAAAAAGTATTCCTTTGAAATTTTAACTCTTGACTTACGTTTGACAAGCTGAGAATTTCATGGTTATTGAATGGTAATAAAATTGTTAAACTACGAAAAATACTTCACGCTGAATGTTGTTTACCAAGAGGTTTTTTGAATAAAGAAATACGTAAATAAAAAAATATTTCCTGTCATAAAACATATGTTTATTTTATTCGTTTTCAATCAACGTTAAACATTTCTCTCGCATATATATCTATTTAAACACGTCAAATTTGACGGGGAATCTCTCGAATGAAGAGGCAATTTGCACCCGTGATACCATGGCGGGGGATTTTTTAGTAAATAAGATTATTAACCAGCATCTTGATTTCCTTAAAGTATGTACAGTCACGGAAAAAAAATAGCCACCCAACAATATTCTGCGCTCGTTCATTGTACAATCACGGAAAAAAAGTAGACACCCAACAATATTCTGCGTTCGTTCCTTGTACATTAAAAACAAACTTACCGATCTTCAGAAAATAACATATACTAAAAAATTATATGCTTTAAAACTTCTAAAGGGGCCATCTAAATATTTGAAATTGCACTAACTTCAAAATTTTCAATAACAATACCCATTTTTGATGTCATAAATAAACTTCCCATGAAAAAATAGCCCACTAAATAAATTTTGGTTAATATGCCATGAGTAGATCGGAAGATATTCGACATTTTGTGTTCTAATTATAAAATGGGTTGTCTCCACATTTCGAAGAGAAGTTCTCTGCTTACATTTAAATGACAGATAGCATTTTAAACTATTTTGCACTTTAAATGCTATTTTCAAAGTAATGACCTACATGTCACATTGATAAACTAACTTCATTCGTAAAAATGTTCTATAGCGCAGAACCTTGCTACAAAAAATTATATTTTGTCCTTACAAAAATCATGATATTGTAACAAAATTGTCTTGTTTGTGTACGTGAATGCAATCCAACAAGCAGGATTAAGAAAATGAAGATCTTTATTTTACAAATATTTTAGGAAAGAAACGTATCTCAAGTATTGAAACAGCACTTGCAAAAATCACAACAGAGATTACCGATAAATCTCAACGCAGCGCTCAAAGGTTTCTTATCAGCTCACCAGCTTGCTTGCCAGCACCCTCTTCTTGGCTTGAGAGCTTGCTTTTATACTTTTCCAACAGGAAGTGACTTCATTACGTAGGGAGTGATGTAATGTCCAGAAAGTTCATGAAGCCGGTAGAAATAGATTGAAAGTTCGAGGTCCTTCTAGAAAATTCCTTTTGTAGCCAAAGTCGACAAATTTGTCGTCAAGCTTGTCGCCAAAATTAACATCTCAGGGAAACGACTTTAAAGCATTGTAACAATATACAATAGCTCTGGAAATTTTGTATGATTTTCATTTTCTACTGAATAAATTTTCATTATGATGTGTTAAATTTTAATAATGCATAATTATTTATATAGCCTTTTCGCATGAGTGGAAGTAATCGAATAAAAGAGAATAGTCACTGTTTTAATGAAATGATAGTATGTTCATTTTAACAATAACAACTTGTTGAGATTTATTCTGACTTTCGCTGTTTTCCATTTATTTTCTGGATTTTCTTTGTAATTCGATAGGGTATTTTTATCGTCTATTCTTCGTATGTAAATGGTTTAAGTGAAATAGTACACCACTTTAATTTATAAAATTTTAATTCACATATATATAAAGTTAAACGTTTATATATTTAAATTTTATAAAGTGGTTTAATGATTATAATAACTAATGAAAACTTTTTGAAATATATGATGCTCCCTTAAATGCATCGTTTCACATCGAAAATAGAAATTTTAAATTAATTTAACTTCAAAACTACTCGTACGAATATGCTGCCATTTTGCATAGGTTTAAAAAATGGCCATCTGCTTCGAATACTGTTAAAATTTATAAGTGTTGCTATTCAAAAATTTTTAATCATCAATTTCGATAAAATATTTCACGTGCCCAAAATTATTTTAAAATTAAAATTAAAAATGTAAAATGTGCAGAATAATTCATACCATTACATAAAAAAATTCTAGGTCAATAATTACTTTATTTCGCAAGATATCAATAAACATTTCAAATTTTACTTTAACATTAGATATTCAAAATTTGATTTGCTTATAATTTCGAAACAAAAGAGGCTAAGATAATGAAACTTAGTATTCAAGCACAAATTTTTATGTAGTTTTGAAATTTATTAAGAAAAATGTGTGTTTCTATTAGAAATTTTGAAGTTAGCTCAATTAAAAATATGTATATGACCTCTTATGAAAATGGAATCTTTTAATAGACGTTATTTCCTGAAAATTGGTAACTTTTTTTCAATATGCAATGAACGACGGCGAAATAATGCCGTGTGGCCACTTTTTTCCGCGACTGTACTTAACCCAACAGTTGTTCGACGTTGGACGAGAATTCTACGCAGAAGACATCGAAACACTTGTTGGAAACACTTGGAAATTTTGAAGTTAGTTTAATTAAAAATATGCATATGACGCATTTTCAGCGACTGTACTTAACCCAACAGTTGTTCGACGTTGGAAGGATTCTACGCAGAAGACATCAGAACACGGAAATTTTGAGTTTAGTTTAATTAAAATATGCATATGACGCATTTTCAGCGACTGTACTTAGCAACAGTTGTTCGACGTTGGACGAGAATTCTTCGCAGAAGACATCGAAACACTTGAAAATTTTGACGTTAGTTCAATTAAAAATATATATATGACCTCTCGTGAAAATGGAATCTTTTAATAGACGTTATTTCCTGAAAATTGGTAACTTTTTTCAATATACAGTGAGTACGACGGCGAAATAATGCCGGTGCCACTTATTATTAAACCGCGACTATGCCAGCCCAACAGTTGTTCGACGTTGGACGAAGAATTCACTGAAGACATCGATGTTGAACACTTGGAAATTTTGG
>BGPR01013893.1:0-21439 GCA_013235015.1 Araneus ventricosus | reverse complement strand
TATGCATATGACGCATTTTCAGCGACTGTACTTAACCCAACAGTTGTTCGACGTTGGACGAGAATTTTTCGCAAAAGACATCGAAAAACTTGTTCCACGTCTCGACAAATCTATAAATAAAGGGATGATTACGTAGAAAAATCGTTTTTGTAGGGAAATTTAGAGTGCATATACCATTATAGTAAAGTATCGATTCTGTTTTGTTTACTGGAGCAATGCGACTAAATCTTTTACCGACCATCGTATAATCATTTCATTAACTTACATGCACGTTTAGTAGTTTATTCTCATAGTGGAAACCAGTTGATTTTATGACGTGTTACTCTAGAATTCAAAATACATATTTAAACATTCAAGTGAAGTACGTACTCTCATCTTCAAGAAGTATTACTCGCAACCGATATCATTACTGAAAGGAGATCCAAAATCCCCTGCCTTGGAAACATTTCTGCATTTCCGATAGCATAATCCAAATATAATAGTTTCCCTTCTGATTTAAGCCGCTTAAATTGGCCCCAATTTGCTTTATGGAACCATCTCCAGAGCAAGACTGAACTTCATCAGTTACCAAAATAAAGTAACGCAAAGTAATCCTCTTAGCACAATTCCTGCGCCCTCGATGCAGTATTTTGTGCAAAAACTAGATTTTGAATCAGTAATGGCGAAATCTGAAGGCAGTTTTGAAAGTTCTACTTGAGAATCTAAAATTTGATTCGTTAGAAACAAGCTAATAATTTTATATCAGATGCTTAAAATACTTTTCAGAAGCATGGTCGCCTTATTTGCATGTACTGTGCCAACGGGTGAAACGTTATTTACAGGTACTGCCCTATTGCGACTACGAATGAAACGTTATTTACAGTTATTTTCCATACCGTTCGATTTAATTTTTCTGCCATAGGAATAATTTAAAGGTTCTTATTTTATTTATACATTTCGAAGGTTTTTCATTGTAGATTATAGTGATTGTGAAATATTTAGGTAAGAATCAAATTCAAAGACATGCGTACCGATTTAAACGTATCTATCACACACTGCTTCCAGTCTTGCCTGCTCAAGGACAAAGTGACGTAATTCGCTCAAAAGCTTTCGCGTGCACAGAGATTGCTACCATTACGCATGCGCGTGGGGAATCGGATTAGAAAAATTAATTATGCAATTTGAACGTTTTTTCAACCGATTGACACAAAAATTGGATACAAATCTACAATTAAGGTATGAAGGCCACATATCAAATTTCATATATCTAAGTAATTATCTTAAAGAGTTATTGTGTTCACAAGTTTCCGATTATACAGACTGACACACAGTCCACCCTTTGACGGATTTTGGCCCACACTTTGATACGGACATTCATGATGATAAAACTATGTACCAAATTTTATCCATCTAGCTATTCACGTTTTTGAGTTACGGTGTCCACATGAACGGAGACAGACATACTTCCCGTAGACGGATTTTGTTCAACATTTGATAGAAACCTACAAGTTATTTGTAAAGATCACATACCAAATTTCATCCCCTTAGCTCTAATAGTTTTCGAGTTATTGTGTTCACAGACACACGGACAGATAGACATAATTCCAAAATAATGTTTTTCGGACTCGTGGAGGTCCAGAACGTGGAGATTCGTCAAAATCTCGAGTGTGAATTTTGTGACGATTACAATACTTTCTCTTTGTATACTTCGTATACAAGAAAGTAAAAAGGGGGGCAACTTAATTATAAACTCATAGAAACGGAAGCAGAAGTAAACCGGCGGGAGTGTTCTCCTCTCGACTTTCTCGCGGGGTGACACAGTGCGGTGTGTTATGTGTTCAGCCTCGTAGTACTGGGTGCCCATAAATTATTCAACTTATTTCAAAAATTATTTTTCAAAGTTAATAAAGTTACAACTACGGGTTTTTTAAATGAGAGAGCAAGCAAAAAAGATTATTTTTAAATAGTTGGTGTACCATTACGGCGTTCTGAATTTGCTACAGCCAGAGATTTCCACACGCAATGGCTACCTATCAGCAGAAGCCGACTCGCGTTTCCTAGTTTCTTTTTTCAGTTTGTCTTGAATATTACGAAAACTCTTCAGTTTTCACACTGCATTCGAACCAACAATTTAAAGAGCGTAAAATTCCCTACAAATACATGCTTTTGTGTTTCTTCCAGTTTTAATATTTTTTTCAGTTAATTGCTGTAAACAATTTTTGATTTCAAGTAATTTACGACCGCCTAGACCACCGAAATGGCATGTTACCTACATGAAAAAAAATTCTGTAGTACAGGATGTCCGAGAATTGTGGGACACGTTTCAAATTTAACTCTATCGTTACGGGAAGGTCCGAAACGTCCCTTCAAGCAAAAGGCGGCGGCCGTCCGAAACGTCCGAATATCACTGTAGAATTTCCACCCCCTTTCGTTAAGTGTGATTGATTGCACATCCGCGGCGAACGCTTTCTTCTTTAGCGTGGCTCCTCCTGATAGGATTGGGAAAAAGGGGGGAGTCTTAGAATTCGGACAATGCCATCTGTCATTGTGGTTTTTGAGGGGGGGGAGTGACTTTCCCTTACCTTTGAAACAGGAACTCAGGAATTCCTGTATTTTGAGGTGCCTCAATTCTAATGGTCTTAGGAATCAGAGGGTAAATAAAAAAAATCCCGCGCGTGTGCTGACGGTCGAGAGAGAGAGAGAAGCCCCTCCCCCACGTATCTACACAAGTCGCAATCCAGCATTTATGACCTGGCAGTTCAAATGGGGCACTTGAGAGGATGGAAATCCAAACTTCCGATAGCGCAACTCCAATTCTCATCGGATTTTCGCATTGACGACTGATTTTAGTGTGGAGCGACAGAATTCGCTGGAGTGGAACACTCGTGAATTTATAACTTTAGACCAAGGACAAATCAGTTCAACTGTTTTTCATGTCTTGGTGGAATGCCCTGCTTTTCATCACCTTCCTGTACGATTCTTAAACAGTAGAACCCCGCTAATCCGAAATTCTGGTTAATCCGAACCGACTTTATTTTCAAAAAGTATATGTAATTGAAAAGATTACCTGAAAAGATTTAAATATACATACTGAAAACAAAAAAGTATTTTTTTCAGCATGCATAATTTTGTACCCATTGAAGAAACTAATGCAATTCGCCGTAAGATAAGGTCACTTCGTACAGGAGCACATCCATTATTCTAATGAAAAGGGGAGACATATTCTCCTTCTCTTGCTTTTGAATAAAAGAATTCAAGAGATCGTACTATTGAGTACTTATAACTTACATTTTTTTAGCATACGTCTTTTTCTTTTCTATTTTTATCGGAATTTCGGGTAATCCGAATTTTTTGTAATCCGAACAGGCGCCGGTACCAATTAGTTCCGATTAGCGGGGCTCTACTGCATTAATAATTTGTGAATATGCGAGACTTGGTGTGAGAACAGCCCCACCAAACCTTTTTAACCTTCCGACTGCCAAATTTTTTTGAATTGCTATTTAGATGTAACGTTTGAAAACATGTTCAAATACCTTTGAACCAAGCGAATTGTTATTTACAGGTAAGACTTTATTAGTATCACATGATTCAACGTTTTAGAAGTACTAAGTAAACGCAGTAGTTTTCGAAAATCGCAGGATGCAGCAGAAAATAGAGTTACTTCAAACCTGCGGAAATCGCGGGGTAAGAAGCCAGACGGTAAATCTTTCACAAATCATTGCATTTTACCATTTTATTTAGTATTTGTGTCCATTTGTCACCAAATTTCCTTCTTTTACCTCGTTTCCTATTCTAACGTTGTGTTATTAGTAAGGTGACCAACGGTTCTCCTATAGGGAGGATAGTCCTCCTCTTGTATATATAAGTTCTGTCTTCCCTCGAAAAGTGTACAATAAATTATGTTAAAAATGTTATTATGTGTTTTTATACTATAGCGCATTCTGTATTATTATTGCAATGAATATAATCTTTCTTTAATTTATAATATTTTTTAAAATCTTTAATTTATTTGTGTCCTCCTTTTCATAGAAAAAAATGGCCACCTTAGTTTTTAGTTTTTACAAATATGGTGCTAAATTGAGATTTCTAGCAATTTTCACTCTTTTCACCATACGTGTAGCGCAGTATGGCCGATCTTGGCTTTCGTGCCAGAAAACCTCAACAAAGCAAGGCATTAAATTCTCTTGTGCTGGATTACAAAACTTAGCGGTATAAAAAGATGGTTCCTTCAAAGAGTCTCCAGAACTTTGTAACCGTGTCTTATGGTTTAAACCTTTCGCAGTATCTGAAAACTAGAAGGTCAACCATATGGCTATATTTTACGGAAAGCATATTTTGAGAAAAAATATTTAAAAGCTTATAATTTTAACAGAATATTCTCATTTCAATAAAGTAAATAAAAACAAAGTTTAAACCACACTTTTAATAATGCACAAAAATAGAATTTCTTTAAAATTTTGAGTATTAACTACATTTTAGTCTTTAATTTATATTACACCAGCAGTACGCGCACGGTGTTGCCAGTGGAATCAGGACTGGGGAAAAAATGCCAATAATGACACGAAAAATTTTTGAAAGCAAAATCAAAAAAAAGATACACATTATTGATTTTCAATGCCATTTATCAAAACAGAAATGTATATATTATTGAGATGACGATGACTCGAATGTAATGACGTAACGTGCCGGAAGAAATCGGATTGTAATGAAAGCATAGGACGTCACCTGCCGCGAGTAAGGTCACGCAGCAACCAATGAAATTGCAACAATGCGTGCTGGAATAGTCCGGAGAAATCTCGCTAGCAAAAAAACTGTTTGAACTTATCAGGGAAAAATTAATTTAGAGAAAAAAACGAAAAAAGATATTTTAACAGTTCTTGCTTTAAATTCGACATAAACGTTCCAGTTATAAGCTGAAAAAAAATGAAAATTATAGAGATGTTAGAACGTCAGATGCGATAATTTGAAAAAAACTTTATTAAAAATTACCATAAAACTTACTATTTTTCAAAATTTTTTCAAAATTCAGTAAATTACGTTAGACGTACGAAACAAACTTCAAAGAAAGGAAATCGTCTGTTCTTTCCGATGGTGTAACTGTTTTTTCGTACAGTTATTTGAAGCCATTCTATTGAGAAATGAGTGCGAAAAATCACCCAAAACAACACAAAATATTAAATAAAAACTTTCTAGATTAAATTTTAAAATTCCGGCTTCGAGGTGCATTCAGTCACCATTACGACTACCTGTTTCCGAAATTTCATGGCTGTAAGTGCGATAGATTCGTCTGGACATCGCACGCAGGCACACACGCACACAAACATTGCCTTTTATAAGTATAGATTATTTTAAGTTTAGGGTGTTCGAGAATTGTGTGGGACACATTTCAAAAATTATTTTTAAAAAACCTAATAATGTTTCAACTACGGTTATTTAAAAATGAGAACGCATTTTAAAAAGGTTTATTCCGATGGCTAACGTGACGTTACGTTAGCCGTAAATTATTGAAAACCTTCCCTTTTTGAGAACCATTATTTGCGAAAATATTAAAGCTAGAAGAAAAATGAAAGCATTCATTTGTAGTGAATCTTTCGCTCTTTAACTCGTTAATTCACATGTAGTGAATTTTTCGCTCTTTAACTCGCTAATTCACATGTAGTGAATTTTTCGCTCTTTAACTCGTTAATTCACATGTAGTGAATTTTACGCCCTTCAATTCGTTACTTCACATGTAGTGAATTTTTCGCTCTTTTATTCGTTAATTCACATGTAGTGATTTTTTCGCTCTTTTATTCGTTAATTCACATGTAGTGAATTTTTCGTTCTTTAATTCGTTAATTCACATGTAGTGAATTTTACGCTCTTTAATTCGCTAATTCACATGTATTGAATTTTTCGCTCTTTATTTCGTTAATTCACATGTAGTGAATTTTTCGCTCTTTAATTCGTTAATTCACATATAGTGTGAAAACTGAATAATTTTCGAGATATTTAAGAAAAACTACAAAAGAAAACCAGAAAACGCGCATCGGCTTCCATTGCGTACGGAATTCTCTCGCTGTAGCAAATTTAGAACGCCGTAACGCCGCGTTACCTATCTGAAAAAAGCTTTTTTATCTGCTGTCTCAGTTAAAAAAACCCGTATTTGTAACATTATTAGGTTTTTTAAATTAATTTTTGAAACGTGTCTCACAATTCTCTGACATCCTGTACTACAGAATCTTGTTATATTTTTTCTGAAATTCACAACCAGATGGCGCCAAGCGCATGGAACCATTAACTGGAACTATTATTCCATATAATTATTCCATTAGCTGGAAATTTTACGTCTGAAAATATTCAAATAAATAATAATACATACAATTATATAGACTATATTCTGCGAACATTTGTTGTGGTTTAAAAACATTACTGCGCAGCCGTTTCGGTTTCGTCATCTCTAGCTCGTCAGGGTGGGCGTTTCCGGCGACAATTTAATGCGCGATTATGGCTTGCTTTTGTCCTTCTCAACTCACCCAACAGTTGTGCGTCGAAATTTAAATCATCCATTTTTTAGAATTGTGATGTATTTTATCATCGCATGAAGAATCGTGGGGCCTCTTTATTAAAAATAATATGTTTATTGGACGTCTCCCACAGCACAAACATTTAAAACAAACACATACACTTGCATCACAAATTTACATCACTGACAGACTGACATCGAATTCCATGTTCAATTCATCAATATTCTTTACCATTGCTAGGCAACGTTAGCAAACGACAAATATATCGTTGCCATACTATTTTTATAATCTTTAGAAAATAATTATGCCAAACGATATTTTTAATTAATTTCTTTTTCAGCCAAACGATATTTTTAATTAATTTCTTTTTCAGCCAAACGATATTTTAAAATTAATTTCTTTTTCAGCCAAACGATATTTTAAAATTAATTTTTTATGACCAAAAGATTTTTTTATCCAATTAATTTCTTTTCTTCAAATATTTTAATAATTCTACGAATATATATTTTTTTTCCTTACGAATATTACAGAATATTTCAATTTCACATAACTGTTTTTCTCATTTTATTATTTCCATCCTTACTAAACCATACATCAATTTATTATAAAATCACTAATATGAAAATTTAACAAATTGAGAACCAAATTTAGATAGCTAGTTGCATAATCGATCTCTTATATTGATCATCCACTATTGCATGGAGAAAAAAAATAATCACCCCTTAAAGAAACAGGATTTTTATTGCTGCTAATTTATATGCGAAAAAAAGTTAATTTGGATCGTTTTAAGAATATCTCGTAAAAATGCTTCAAAGTTAGATTTCAGAAAAATTTATCAGTTCTAATTTATCTTCTTATTATTAAAGAAACTTAATACAAGTATTAAACAGATATTACAACATAATTATTTTAAGAAACTCCATTCTTTTTCCTGTTCGGCCGATTGAAACATAAAGAAGAAAAACTGTCACCCAACACGATATATCCTTTTCTGTATTATTTCTTTTAATACTTTTTTTTGCAAACTTCAATTTTTCACGTCAATCCTGTGACAAAAATAAAAAAAGGGAAAGAAAGAAACAAAAGAAAACGAAAAGCCGAGCTGCAAAATCGCTTGTCTGGGAAAATGCTATTAATTTCCCGTGACATGCAGTTAAAAAATGAAGGGAGTTATCAAGTATTTTTGGCAGGAAATGCCTCCAATCCGCAATTCATAAACGTTCCAGCTAATTATGGAAACCTTTATTCGCAGTCGCGATACCAATTAAATTTGCTTAACCATCTATGAAATTAAATGTTTCAGGCTTCACCGGCAATCGCCGAGACAGCGAAATAAGTTTCAAATCAAAGATTTAATCCAGTCGGAAAGAGATTTAAATCTTCCCCCGTATGCGATGCGTGCGGATTTTATATTTATTGGGGATTTTATGGATTCTGGTAAGTCCTTTAACGCTAGAAATCACTTTTCGCACGGCGAGTTTTGAAGTTAACAGAAGTCGAAGCCCCTTCGTAAAAATCTCGAACTGAATCAGTCACTCTCCTCGACTTTAACAAATAATGAAAACTAAGTTCGTAAATCCCCTCTCCGATACAATTTTATCAAGAAAAAATGTGCATGAAACAACTAATTTTTATTTAAAAAACACGTTTCATTTTATATTTCATACATACCCAAGCAAACAAATGCAGCAAAAAACCTTTAAAAAAACCTTCAGGAAAACTGCAGGTATTTCGGACAAAAAAACCCTGCATACTTCTGTCCGAAATACCTCCAATTTTCCTGAAGGTTATTAGCTGACTTTTTTTCAGATGGGAAAAAAAACCCTGTGTCTTACCTGCATACTTTTATGCAAAATACCTGCAGATAAAAAAAACCTGTATCTACAGTTAAGTCCCCCGCCCTTTTCTTCTGACGTCATCTTAGAGATTTTCATCGTGTCTCGAGTTATCTGGAATGTCAATTCATAAGGAATCATAATTAATCAAGGCTTAATTATTAATTTCAGTTAATTTAATGAACCAATTTTTAATTGAACTTACTTGTACGCCAAAACTTCAAATTTCTCCGAATCGGTATCGAAACCGCGTTCCTAGAGTTGGCAGCCAGGCACACTATCCCCTATACCGGACAGGACTTCGAGAAGGTAGGGTCAAATAATCTATTTGAGTTTTAACTTTGCCCACTAGTAGGGCCATCTAGTGGTGTAAAAATCAACTATTGCCAGAACACGTAATGTGTTTTAAAGTTAGCTTATCTGAGTGACAACAGGTCACTGCTATATGTCTAAACAGTTAGACCATGCATGGACAAGCAACAGAAAATTATTTCAGAAAAGTTTCTTTCTTTCTTTAATATTTTTATAATGCTTAATATGTTTTTAATATTTTTTTATAATGTTTAATATGATATTTCACTCATAAATATTTTTTCGATTATTTCTTTGTTTTAAACAAAAAGGTTTGTTTTTTAATTTGTCAGTTTTCATACGGAAAGATATTTATATTTATATGACTTTAAAAAGAATCTTTTTAAATACTTTTTTCTATTCAAAAGTAAATCAAGATTTGTGCATTACACTGAAAAGAAGAATTTATTATGTTTATTACAGATTGAAATTTCTTATCATCTTGTTTTCATATGGAAAATGCTCGATGCTGAATCGAATGAAATTAATTTTTGTTCGCAAAATTTTAAAAATTACATTTTTCTTCAAATATATATTTTTTATATATTAAACCCTAGTTCTCTCCCCTTCCAGTTCTACTGCAAACTGTTTGAATCCGAGTTAGATACCATATTATATAAAACTGTATGAAACCCAAATTAAAAAAAACCCACATATTTCATGCATTAAAAGCAATTTTCATTTTTTTTCAAAACACCTGGAGTAAAATCTGGTTTAAAAAAATCTGCTTAGTCATTGAAGGTAAATTGAAGTCTATAAACTTGTTGAAAAAAAGCCTGTATAAAATCTTTAAAAAATCTGTACATTTCTCGAAGGAAACCTGCAGCTTTCATTTTCCTTTAAAATACCTGTTGAGATCTTCAAAATAACTTAATGAAAATTTAGAAATCTTAAAATGTCTGCATGAAACCTTTAAATAAACTGTACATTTCCTGAAGGAAACCTACAGTTTTCATTTTCCTTCAAACTCCCTGTAGAAACCTTCAAGATGCCTGTAAGATATCATTTTTTTAAAGGTTTTTTTGTTGATTTTTTTACTTGAGTGCCAAATAAAAGTAACATTGGTGATTTGGATAAAATTATAATTAGGAATGCGGAATGCGGAATGCCAAAAACGGCAAAAGTGAAAAAAATCAAAGTAAAACTTAAATAAGATATATCTAATAGTCTTCAGGCGTGTGGTCTGCATTACTCTTATCGATTATACAGGGTATAAACAAATGAAGTGGCTCATTTCAAAAATTAATAAATAAAAAAACCCAAAAATGTTGGAATTACGTTTTTTAAAATGAAAGTGCATCTCAACTTTTTTTTCAGATAGGTAACATGCCATAAAGGTAGTCTACGGGGTCTTAAATTACTGGAAATCAAAAATCAATTTAGAGCCTTTATCTGAGAAAATATTAAAACTGGAAGAAGAATAAAAGCACGTATTTGTAGGGAATTTTAGGCTCTTTAATTTGTTAGTTCGCATGTAGTGTGAAAACTGAAGAGGTTTCGTGATTTTCAAGAAAAACTGAAAAAAGAAACCAGAAAACACGCAACGACTTCCGCTGATCGGTAGCCACTGCGTACGGAATTTTCTCGCTGTAACAAATTTAGAACGGCGTAACGTCGCGTTACCTATCTGAAAAAATACTTTTTGAGAAGCGCTCTTATTCAAAAAAAAAAACGTAATTCCAACATTTTTAGTTTTTTTTATTATTAATTTTTGAAATGAGTCTTTATTTGTGTACAACCTGTATTGTTTCTTTGACATCACGTTTCTCCTTCAGTACAAATATGCAAGGTGCCCACTTAAGCCCCTTCCACCCCCCTTAACTTCAGAACGACGACAGTTATAGTCATGAAAGTGGTGTCTAGGTTTAGTAAAATAGTCATGCGCTATGCAATGAGCCCACTTACAGTGCCACCAGGCGGCTAACTGAGGAATTAGTGTTCATATCTCGAAAACTGTACGATATAGGGCAAAAAAGTCAATTACAAAGTTCTAGAGCATTATCGATTCATTACAAAAAAACATATCTTATGGACATTAATGCTAAGAATAGAACGCTTAAACGCGCATTTGTTTATTAGCCATTTCCAAAGCTGTGAAGTTACGAAACTTGGACAAAAGGAGAAAATATAATCTTTTGGACAAAAATTACCCCAATACACTTTTTCCTGAAGGAATACCTCAAGCAGCAGGTGTATGCGACATTACTGCCAACACTGTACAACCTTCGAACACTTATTATTGATGGTTGTGCCAGTGTACCAACTGATATGCTAAAATTATTATTCTAATATTCATTATATTTATATTCAGACAAAGATCTAAATATGTATTGTAACTGACGGAGAGCAGTCTGACCATATCTTGTGATAAATTTATAAATTCAATGTTTTTTCTCTTTCTAACACGTTTAGACATGTAACGGTGTCCTAAATCGCGAGAAAATAAATGTGCGTTTTAAGCCTTTTGTTCTTCACATTAATATCACCAAGGTATCTTTCGCACTAAATCGATAATGTGCTACTACTTTGTAATTGACCTTTCTGCCCTAAATGGTATCGTTTTCGTGACAGAAGCGCTAATTCCGAAGTTTTCCGGCAGATGGCACTGTAAGTGGTCTTATCGCGCAGCGCATAGCCACTCCTAGACACCACTTTCATGACTATAGCTGCTGTCGTTATAAAGTTAAGGTACTTAAATGTTCACCCTGTATATTGACCGATAATACTACTTAATGTTTACGAGAATGAAATCCAACTGACTAACAGAATTTGGTTGTGACTTGTACCGAGTAGTTCTAACGACAAACAATATGTCATAATGATTAGTGATATTTACACAAGGGGACACAATAGTGTCAGATTCAATACACTAGAAATTTTAAACTAAATAAATCATTATCATATTAACCACTTAACTGAATAGTTTTCTTTGCTATCTAATAAGACGACCCCTCCTGTTTTGGAAAGGGGCTGTCGTTTTCATTCATCTAAGAAGGCAAAGAATTCTTGAGATGTTTATGGATCCTACATATTTTTTGTGTCAAATTATAAAGCTAATTAATGATTCAATTTTAGATTATAAGACTAAAATTTCGATAATTCGATGCACGAGTATTCTCGGGCTGTTAAGTTAAGCGGTTAAAAAGTAGCTTTAGTCGCAAGACGAGTGTAGCTCGTCATTTTGCGGTGAAAAACGCATGACGAGCTAGACTTGTCCTTTTACAGGAAGAGATTAAAAAAACTGTTTTTCATCCAATATTTAGAGCATCCAAATGAAAATAAAAAACGTCAAAAAACTGCTTTCTCCCTGAACCTGTTCATTCGAAATGCAAATATTGAAGTGAAGTTGAACGAGAAACTACCACCCCCTGTCACTTTTTGTTCTGTGCGAGTGTTTACAAGCAAAATTTCCTATTTGCATTCTGTTATGGCAAACACTCTCCCTCCCATCCCAATACCCGCCACAGATACGCCGCCCGAGATTAGATTTTCAAAGAATGAAATAGGAATCCGAGTCGGGATCTCATATTCGGGTTAAAATTGCCTCCATAAAACGGGAAACTTCCGAATCGTGGCCGCGCAATACGTCGGATATTTGGATTTTGATACGAGAGCAGAGCGCGCCTTTTATTCCTTATTTGTTTGTTTCGCTCAGATTGGCCAATACGTCAAATCGCGAAGATAGAAATTTCCGAAGGGCTGTCAGATACTTCAACAACCCATTCCTGTCACCCTCGTCGTTTTACCGGAAAGGTTTAAATTATCAGATGGATCATTTGGTGGTAAAGTGGAATGATTGTCTATCTTCTTCACAAAGTTACTCGGATAAGAAGATCAAAGGAAATATAGAGAGTGAGCTTTAATTAATCCGCAATTTTGAATTGAAATAACGTTTTTTTATTGAAAAGGACGTGGAAAAGCCCTTTATAATTCCCGTTGTAAGTATATTTATCACCAACGTCATCAATTTTTAAGGTTGGCAAAAGCCAGTCTTTCGCCAAATCTTTCGATAAAACAAAAACCTATATGTTTCACTTTCTTCTCTCAAACCATAAAGAAGTGTCTGAACAAACCATAAAGAAGTGTCTGGACACACCATAAAGAAGTGTCTGGACAAAGAATAAAGAAGTGCCTGGACAAACCATAAAGAAGTGTCTGGACTTCTGGAAGAGACTAAAGAAGTGCATGGACTTCTGGAAGAGACTAAAAAAGTGTCTGGACAAACCATACAGAAGTGTCTTTTTTATTGAAAAGAACATAAAAAAGGAATTTGATCCTTTATAAGGTATTGGTAATTATACTTACCACCAACTTCATCAATTTTTAAATTCATTTTTTAAGTTTGGCGTAAATCCTCGCCAAATGTTTGGATGGAACGAAAACCTAGATGTTCCGGTTTCCTTTCTCAAATCATAAAGAATTGTCTGAACTCTATAATTAATTAGGAAAAAATTAAGGTAATCGAATACGCTAAATGAATTTCTTTTCGTGAATACTCTCAATCCCAAAACCATTTTACTATTCCACTACTAGAAAAAAATGGCTCTTGAAAGGGTTAACTTCTTGTACCGAAATGATGTGTCAGACTCATGCATCCAATTACAAAATGTTTGATATTTAAACCTGCATTGAACCCACTAATACCTAATGTTCCTTTTTAGGGACACTTCTAAAAATGCATCATAAACCGACATGAATTATTTTTTCTACACAAATTTTATAAAAAAAAGTATTTTTCAGTTGTTGTTTCTTTTATATTCAACCAACAGTAGACTTATCAAGTTTTCGTTTGTCAATGTATCCTTTCTATTTTCCAATTCACACTCGGAAAGTAGTGTTCCGCACTGTGAAGAACAAAACTAAGTTCGTTGAATTGTTTATCAATTAATTTACTATATTATCTGTAAATATAATTGTAAGAATAAGATTTTTATTTGGAATTGCATATCATTTTAGATGTCGATAGTTGTTTTTTGCATTACTTCGTTAAACAGAGACGTTAGGTTTCGGTGGGTACTAAATCAAACTTTTTAGGCAGGACTTTTTGGCAACCTTCCAATTGATTTCACGACGTGTAATATTAGTACATTCGGATCTCTATTTAACGAAGTCGCTAAATCCCGGAAAAAGTACATTATATGGAAAATTCGTTAAATAGAGATTCACCTTTTAAAATACTTTAAACTACACAAAACAGATTTTAAATTCATAAACACTAAATATTATTATTCAAAAAAGTAATTAATCACTCCTTTATTTTGTAAATTAATATCTATTTGTTTTATATATCTTACCCATAGAAAAGAAATCTGCAAGGAAAACCAGAATAAAACAAAACATTGACCGAGAATACACAGTATTTTCAATCTAAAAAATAATTTTATATTAAAATTAATGAATTTTAATGACATTATCGCATTTATTTCAACAAGTAATTTTAAGCGTACATTACCACATGCGTCCTTAAATTTAATTACTGATAAAGTTCGAGGACACGGGACAACTCCATTGAGGGTGAAAGGGGGATATTGAAAGTTTTTCTAGTGAAGTGGACAGTTGGGGGGGGGGTAAAGGTTGCACCTCCTGGAAGAAATGAAAAGAATGACTGCGATTTTACTTCTCTCGATAAGTTAGAAGACGGGTAAACCCAGTTCAAGGTCACTGATCACCACAAAATGTGTTAAAAGAAAGAATAAGTTTTCAAAGTTTCGGAAATATTTTGAGAAATAAGGAGAAAAAAAATATTGGATCACAAAAAAAAGTTCATTAAATAGAGAATGCACTTCGCTATTTGAAGGTTATTTTACGAAGAAATTCGCAAAATGTTCTTGGTTCCAAGGAAAAGTTCGCAAAATAGAAAAATTCGCAAAATAGAGGTTCGTTAAATAGAGGTCCGACTGTATATAAAATATTGTTGAAAACATACGAATTGGATATTAGTGGATTAAGTTAAAGTAGCAATTAATTTCAAAGACGAAACTCACTTGGAGACGCTCAAGTACCTCAGGTGCCCTTTCAGTTCTTATATGTATGGAATAACAATAAATGTCCAAAATAAAATTTGGCATCTCAAAATTTAAATAAATGCGCAGTTAGCAAAGAGTTATATTATAATGTTTCTAAAATGAGAAATTTCAGATGCAATATTGCAGCTCTATCCAAAAAAAAAATCCTTTACACTGAAATCATCTTGAAGATAAGCAAAGGTTTTAGATTTCACTATCGGATATTTTGACGTCGATCGAAAAGGCTTGTGTCGGTTTTCTAATGTTGAAGACAACTTCTCAACCACATAAATAGTATTTTTTTATCAATAAAAATATGATATTAGGTTGAATATGACTGTTTGGAAGATCCATTAAAAAGAGTAGAAGTGTCGTTGAACAATTTCCTTTTTTATCTTCTCTTAAACACATATCACACGGACAGCTACCGTGCTCTATTCTCATGAGCGCGAGCACAATGCCATTCAGCAAAAAAGTTCGTAGCACGTGACGCATTGAGACAACCGGTCAGACAGGATTTCGGCCATCGTTGCGTCATTCTTGGTGAACTACGTCACCGTCAAAGTCACACTCGATTGGTTTAAATTTCCGCTGCTCCCCAACGTGTGCATTTTCAAGCCGGTTGAATACAGCCACGATTTCCGTCATCTTGTCTAACCGGTCACGTGCTACTAACTTTTTTGCTGAGTGGCATTGTGTTCGTGCTCACGATAAAAGAGCACGATAGCTCTTCATGTGATATGCGCACGCATTCGTAGCGACATCTGTTGACACCCCGATCGTTTCCTTCTTTCAAAAGGAATGCGTGATATTTCAAAAGGGTAAACGGCGATTTCGCGCAGTTTAGTACCGAGTTAAAGAAAGTGGATCTGACGAACTCGTTAGGAATTTAATCATGAAAGTCTTTGACGGCTGTCTATCAATATAGTTTTCAGATAATTTCTGTCCCTTTTTATTATTAGTGATGTTACGAGTATAAAGAAACGGAGTGTTATTCTTTATTAATTAATTCTTCCCCAAACAGTGTTTCAACGTCAAAAGAATTTTGAGAGCACGAACAATTAGCATTGTACACTAAAATGCTGAAATAAAGGTGTTTCATTTTTAGGAAAAATATATCCCCCGGTTTAGGAGCGGGGCATATATGTCCCATCCGTCTTGGTCACAGCGGCATATGTGTCCTAATAATTTTCATTCACTCATTTCATAAAGAAAAAGTTTTGCAATTTGGATTTATATAGTAATCAAAATTGTAATAAAACTGCACGATAATTTCCGAAAACAAAGCCTGCATTCTCGTTAGCTACCAAATTAGTTCATGCAGCAACGTGAATCTTGAAGTGACATCATCGCAACCTTGAAGTGACATCATCGCAACCTTGAAGTGACATCATCGCAACCTTGAAGTGACATCATCGCAACCTTGAAGTGACATCATGTTCTGTAAATGTGAACTCCTTCTTCAAACTTAGTAGGAGTAATGACAAATACTTCAACAAGCACAAGGAGCATTTCTATCTAAAAATCTTCTTTCGGGACGTATGTGTCCCGTTAGTCGCATAAAGGTTAATGTTCCTGAAAAGCCATAAGGAGGAAAATCTCTTCCACTTCCTTGGGCAAGTGGAAATACTTCTATAGGCCAAGGAGCTATTCTATCTAAGAATCTTCTTTCGGGACGTATGTGTCGCGAATGGGTTAATGTCCCTGAAAAGCCATAATGAGGAAAATCGCTTCCTCTTTCTAAATAATTCCTTGGGCAAGTGGAAATACTTCTATGGTCCAAGAAGCATTTCTATCCCAAAAGTATTTTTTTAAGTTTCTTTTGGGACAGTCCCATTAGCAGCGAAAGGGTTAAAGTACAGTACAAGGATGGGGAACCTGTGACCTTATCAGTTTTTAATTTGCATTGAAATAATATAATTTTCTTTTACTAATAAAATAGCCCAGATCTGTCTCTCGGTAACGCTCTGACGTCACCAACAATATTACTAGCGTCATTTCACTGCGAGACGTTAAACAGCATTATTTCATTGTTAGAGAACTTAAATTTCAGTAATTTTAAATTTAAGAGAATAATTGTCGTTCTAATTTCAAATTTTATAGCTCTAAAATAGTGAAATAAAATTTTCTCTCGATTGATATGAAATTTATCTCGCTATGATCAATACTTCCCGATAAATTTTAAATTATATTAATCCTATATTTCAAATTAATTTCCGTTTTTTAATAGAAAGTAGTAAATTACGTCAGTGGTATATCATGCTCGTGATATAGTTTCGACGCCACGATGTATCTGATTATTTATTGCAATCGTGATGATATAATTTGATGATATATTTTTGGCAACGTTTGACAAGCAGAGGTGCTTTGTTTTGATTAGAATTTCGAAAAAGAATTCTTTTGAAATTTTAGCTTTTGACTTACGTTTGACAAGCTGAGAATTTCCTGGTTATTGAATTATAATAAAATTATTAAACAACGAAAAATACTTCGCACGGAATGTTGTTTACCGAGAGGTTTTTGAATAAAGAAATATGTAAATAATATATAAATAAAAAATATTTCCTGTCATAAAATATATATTTATTTTATTTGTTTTCAATCAATGTCAAACATTTCTCTCGCATATATATCTATTTAAACACGTCAAATTTGATGGGAAATCTCTCGAATGAGGAGACAATTTGCACCCGTCACACCATGACGGGTGATTTTCTAGTAATATAATAATAATTACAAAACAATAAACGTTAAGATTTTGCTCCTGCGGTCGTTTGCCCAACTGCCGAAATTTAAATGGGTCTTTCAGTGCAAATCGGTTCCCACCCCTGGTATAGTATAAACAAAATATATAAATTCAGTTTTAAGGATACTAAAATACAAAGGAATGATATAAATTCAGTCAATGACAGATAAATTCAGTTTCGCTCCTAAAATGTTTTTCTTCCTCCCAGTTAAATTTCAACTTTAAGACGTAAAAATTCAGAGTTTAACGAGACTTTGCTTGCCATGTTCAGCAACTTATCCCAAAATTAACTATGACAATACCAGAAAGATAAAAATTTGTATTCCTTTCTCCCCCTAATTAGGAGGATTTGTTATAAAAGCTCGAGTCGCCTGATTCTTAAAATCACTGAAGAGAAATGATTCCTGTATCTTTAAAGCTGCTGCTTCGAAATAATCTCTGGTAATGAAGGCATCGTTTTCATGGAGATGTTCAGAACAGTTTCAAGAGTGATTCCTCCCTAATCATCCGACCACACTTATAAAGCACTCGCTTATTTCTCTGGGGTCGCGTTACGCTGCTCTACCTAAATCTTCAAGAGAAATACAGGGTCTCCGAGAAAGATATTTATGATTCTAAATTTTAATAATGACACTTTGAAGGTGGTCATTGACTAGAACCATCAAAATCTTTAATAAAAACGTTTAATTAAAGGATAACATTATTTGCAGGTACTATACCATCGGATAAAGTGTTATTTGCAGGTACAGTACCTGCGGATAAAACGTTATTTAAAGGTACAGTACCTGTGGATAAAACGTTATTTGCAGGAACAGTACCTGCGGATAAAACGTTATTTAAAGGTACAGTACCTGCGGATAAAACGTTATTTAAAGGTACAGTTCCTTTTTGGATAAAACGTTATTTGTAGGTGAAGTACCTGCGGATAAAACGTTATTTGCAGGTACAGTACCTGAGGATAAAACGTTATTTGCAGGTAAAGTACCTGCGGATAAAAGGTTATTTGCACGTAAAGTACCTGCGGTTAAAATGTTATTTCAACGTACAGTACTTGCGGATAAAACGTTATTTGCAGGTACAGTACCTGTGGATGAAACGATATTTGCAGGTAAAGTACCTGCGGATAAAACGTTATTTGCAGGTATAGTACCTGCGGATGAAACGATATTTGCAGGTGAAGTACACTGCGGATAAAAGGTTATTTGCAGATCAAGTGCCTGCGGATAAAACGTTATTTAAGGGTACAGTACCTGCGGATAAAACGTTATTTGCAGGTACAGAGCGCCAAAGTCCGGTGCTTGTCCAATCTCCCTAATTAACCCTCTGATTCCTAAGACTATTGGAACAGATTGATCTCAAAATACGAAAACTCCCGAGTTCTTCTTTCAAAGATAAGGGAAATTCACTTCCCCCCTCAAAAACTGCAATGACAACAGACGCTCTCCGAATTCTAAGGAAAAACCCTATTCCCCGAACCCTTCTGGGCGAGTGACTCTAACGAAGAAAGGATGCGCTGTAAATTTGCATTTTGTAAATGGATTGCAGCAGATTCAGACTATTGACTTTGGGGTTTCCGTCAAATGCAAAGGGAAGTTTAAAATTTCGTAAGACATCTTTCGGGTCTTTGGAGCTCATTAAGATCAGAAATTTGTCTTTTATTGATAATTTGCCATGAGGTTTAATTTTATGACTGAAAAAAAATCAGTAAATATATTTTCTCTACCAAATTCAATAAAATGAATTAATTTGAAATTATCTCTCAAGACCAAATTAAATGTGAAACAAAAAGTTCGCTTGTCTCCGATGAGAAACTGAAAATTCTCGCAAAGTAGCATTGATATTTCTTTTAATAATCTCATAAACACAGAAAGAACGTTTCAAGTACAAAAAGAACACTTTAAAATTTCCACAGAAGCAAATTGAACTTGACAATACCTGCAAGTAATCTGTCGGTACAATGTACCTGCAAATAACGTCTTACCCGCAGGTACAGTGTACCTTCAAATAACGTTTTATCCGTAGGTACAGTGTATTGCAAATAATGTTTTATCCGTAGGTACAGTGTACCTGCAAATAACGTTTTACCCATGGGTACAGTGTACCTGCACATAACGTTTTACCCGTAGGTATAGTGCACCTCATTCATATATAGTAGGTATAGTATTTCATTTGTTTTTGAATTTCACGTTGAGTAACAAGATTTTTCCCCTTAAAATAGAAACTCCTCTTCTAATATTAGCCGAAAGATTCAAAATCTGGAAATGAAAAAGCGCATCACATTGTGAATAAATTGAATAAAAACAGTTTTTAAGACAGACTTTTATTAGTGTGCTAAAGAGATGAACTTATTTAAATTTTTTCTGGATTTTTATGTTTAATACGTTATAATAGAAATTACAGAATCCTAAAATTAATTTTTTATTAAGATCGCCACTAGGTGGCACTATTACCATGGAATCAAAATTAAATTCGATTAGCGATAATTAAGTCCTGAAAATATTAAAATAGTGCATTGTCATCCAAACCACACAAGTGTACAAAATTTGGAAATTCTACCGCGTCAGAAAAGTTAGAAAAATTTATTATAAAATCGCATCTTTACAAATATGAAATAAATGGATTTAAATAAATGTATCAAAATGCAGATTTTTCAGCAGCTTTTCGGTGAATTTTAGATTCAGAGCTTTACTCGAGGTTTAATTCCGCATTAAAGTCACTTTTGAGAGGGATACAACCAACAAAAGAGAAAAAAACAAGAAAAACGTGAAATATCAACAAAGAAATATTTTTAATTCGCATTGAAAAAAATAATTTAATATATTTGTATCGTTTAGATCAGTTAAAGAACGTGATCCAGTAGAAGACGGTTCAGAAATATTAAGCAGAATATTTGCAATGAAATTAGCAGTGATTATTAAATTTATATGACTTGTATTGTTTCATGTTTGTAAAAATGGAATTTTGTAATCAATTTTACACTAATTTCCTGACGTTCTAGAGTTTTTTAAAATTTTTGCACCCTTATGTATAGTACCCTATTGTACCCTGTATAGCAATGCAGTATTTTAATACTTTCAGTGCGGAATTTATCGATTGATTCAATTAAGCTGGGGATATATTTTTCCTAAAAACAAAATAACTTCGTGTTGACATCTTAGTGTGCTCAACTCATAATCCATGCTACGAAAATTGTTGTGCCGTTGAGGGTAAAGTGAAAAACTCGTCGCGAAAGATTTAAAAACATTTTTCTATTATAAAACTTTAAACAATGTTTGCAAATTTCGATAACAGCCTTGTCGAGTGATAAAAATTGTTTGGTCATCGACTTTCGATAGAAAACTTGTTGAAATCAAGATATTCTGACTGAGAATTTCATAATTTACATAGTGTTTCATAAATCATTATAAATGTAAAAAATATAAAAACTATTGTCAATAAAAATTACCAGCGTACAGGCAGTGATTTAATATAACAGAAGATAAAGCTGCTTAAAGCGATACAAGTCGATAGTGAATTTGTAACCCTGAGAAGTATTTCTGCATTCCTTTAATCATTATAAGAAACCGAGATAAGCAATTCCCTACTTTTTATCTTACATCGTACGAAAGGTACAGAAAATAACATTTTTAATAAAACAGATTAATTGTAGGATCAGTGAACTTTTGTAGAAAAAAGGCATAAAAGTTTCGTATGTAAATTATTTATTTAAAGAAAAGCACACTACAGAGAAAACTCCATTTACAGAGTGCTGACAAACACACAAAGAACTAAAGTCACAATGAGTAAATAAAAAAAAATATGCCTTAGAAAGCAAAAAGTAGACCACAGAGATTACATAAAATCATTAAACTTATGCAAACGTATATATAATTAAAAACGAAAACACATAATCACAAAACTTTGAGACACACTATGACACCAAAAGACGTATTATTATTTTTTTTTTAAATTTAAAGTTCATTTCCTTAAAGCAAGGGTCAAAAAGTCAAAACACGCAAACACCGAGTCTAATAAAAA
>BGPR01013892.1:19739-40521 GCA_013235015.1 Araneus ventricosus | reverse complement strand
TAGATTTCTTTTATTTAAAAAGACAATATCTATAATCCTTCGTATTTCTTCCAATTTTGGAGAAATTAAATTTTTCAATATCTTTATCTTTTTCAAAATTGGTTTTAAGTCTTTGTTACATTATTTGAATTTTTAATATTCATTATCCATATACGTATTACATTAACTGGCCAAAATATCAATGCTTTAGCGCATTTAGAAAAATAAATCAACCTCATCTTCAAATAAATGAGCTCCGTAAGTGAAAGACAACTCAAAAATATTACAAGAAATAAAATATAAAATGATTCTTTGAAAAATCATGCAAACGACCAAATAAATTTGCTTCTGTCGGGGGTAAACAACGGGAAATGTGAAGAGTGTTACGTGGATGTGTTTGCTTAGTTTCAGTTGAAACAAGTGAAGATTGACGTTTATCCAAAGAAAATCTCTCGGATCAATGTTCATTGGTACGCAAATATTATGGAATTGCAGCTATGTCTAGGAAAATACTATCTAGTCAGTTGGTTTTAGTAGATGCTCCAATGCGAAACACTTCTTATAAGTTATTATAAAAAGCTGAAATAATGTGACAGCGATAAACTGCACATTCTTCGAAAGCAAACAAGACATAATAAAACTGATATCAGTATTGTGACTAGTATAAGCTAAAATATTCCTACGAGAAAATTTTTTTGTCATAATGTTTCTGCTGAAATCTTTAAGGCTTATTAAGCAATAACATATGTTTCAGTTAATATTCCATACCTTTAAATGACTTTTTAAAATAAAATGCTTATCTCTTAAATATCTTAATTCATTGATATCATTGGAAGTCATATATTCGTCATATAATCTTAAGTGTTCTAAACTCTTGTATCAGAGACTAAATCTCAATTCAGTATTTTAAAATGGAGACAAATGTTGTATTGTTTTTTATTGGAGAAGTATTTTAGCTAAAAATGTGCCGAATTTTCTTCTTCAATTAAAGACTCAAAAGCGACAATGATACTAGGAAAATATGTATCCCACAAACGTTTTATAAAAGAAAACTTCAACTCTTTAATGGATATAATTGGTATAAGTAACAGATCGGTAGGGGAATACGAAAAGGCAATGATGATCAAAAATATTTACAATTATATAAACAAAATGATAAGAACTATTCAAAATCTCTTTCATAAGCCCGATTGCAGAAAGCGTTATGAAAGGTTATATATAATCGTAGATAGTGATAGAAAAGGGTATTTGGTAATTTCTCAGCCTAAGATCATAGCACGTTTTTGTAAATTGAATTAAATAATTTGGTATAAATCAGGCTTTAGAAAAAAAATTATTTATATAAAACGAAAGACAAAGATATCTTCAGACGACGCATGTAATGCATATTAGAGAAATTTGAAATGAAATTGCAAAAAGATCAAGTTATTTTGAAATAACAATCGAAATTTGCAGCGTATATAAGTAAAATGATATTTTTCGTCCACTATCATTATGCTATCATGCTTTTATTGCTGAATA
Source organism: Araneus ventricosus (assembly GCA_013235015.1). Taxonomy (NCBI): domain Eukaryota; kingdom Metazoa; phylum Arthropoda; class Arachnida; order Araneae; family Araneidae; genus Araneus; species Araneus ventricosus. The sequence goes on along the minus strand of BGPR01013892.1, from coordinate 39,021 downwards.
ACATTTTTAATTTATATTATTGAAATATAAGTAATTTTTGCTTTTTCTCTTACTTAATAATCTTACATTTTGAAGTCATTTTCCTGACCTATTGACATTCTTGTTGTTTAAGATAGGAAGAATAAATTCGTGTGCCTCAAATAAATAATACCTTCATTTTTTTTCATCATGCCACATTTTGAGACATGCGTTAAAAAGAGGATAGAGTTATTTGCAGGTACTGTGCCTACAGATAAAACGATATTTGCAGGTACTATACCTACGAATAATTCGTTATTTGCAGGTACTGTACCTACGAATAATTCGTTATTTGTAGGTACTGTACCTATGAATAATTCGTTATTTGCAGGTACTGTACCTGCTAATGAATTATATTAAACTTAATCCATACTAGTGGCTCCACTTTGTAGTGAAACTGAGAAAATTATATTAATTTTTTTTTTTATTTTTTAGTCTTTCATGAATAATTCATTTTGCTTATAATAATGAATTATAAATTAAGAAATAGAAAATAATTTTAAAAAAAATCTACCATTTCGATAACTAATAAAAGTGTGTTTTTTAAAAACTGCTTTTATACTTATTAATTTTGAATACTTCTAATTATCAGATAGGAAATTAAAATAGAAGTTTTGTCTGATAATAAACAAAATTTGCAGTAAGGAGTAAAATTAAAGAAAATACTGAATTTCACAGACACAACTTTTGAAAGTCATTATGTAAAATACAAATTCTTCAAAAGTTGGTCACGCTGCTGCGAGGAGGAAAAATAATCGATCCGATTCGAACCCTGGTCCTGTTGATGACAGGACAGTTTTCAAACAACTGTACCATCCAGACATGTCGGGGCTAGAGTATGGGAGTATTTAGAATCATATTTTTAGCTCTGTTATTCTGTGTGAAATAATCCAGAATTGCCTTTTACAAATTTTAACAACTTTTAAAATGCAATTCTGAATTATTTCAATGAATAGTTACATTTTCCCAGAAGATCTATTGACTTAGTATCTACGTTAACCGCATGGATTTTTTTAATTCTTTTCTGAACAATAAGACATCTTTTAGGGTATCAAGCTCATCCGAACTATAAATTTCAATTTTGATTAAATATCTAAGGTGCAATTTCATCAGTAAACTCTTCAATAAATACTTGCCTACAGAAAATTAAATCAGATTAATGGGAAACCAGCACACAAAACCAGATAGCAGAAATTAAAAGTATCGTATATGTTTCCTTCGAAATATTGAAAAATCTCACAAAATAACGTTAAATACCAAATTCTTAAGCATAAAAGAGAGCAATTCTACAGAAAACGGAGGGAAAATAGACCCCCCAAACAAGTCCTACAGAAAGAATATGGAATTAGACAGTACCTGCAAATAACGTTTTATTCGTAGGTACAGTACCTGCAAATAATCACTTCCTTAAAAAAAATTAGACTTCTTAAATATAATCTCTAAATTTAACCGTTTTTCACACAATATTTAATTGTAAGTGTGCCTTACGCTAGATTAAGGAAGCAAATTTAAGTATGTAGAAATTAGAAATTTAATTGAAATCGGAACGCAGGATTTAATCGTAGATCAAAAGCAATTACAAACAGAAGTGGTTATAAAAACCAAATACTCAGTTTGAGTTTAAAAATGAATACTCGCTGATTTCTCAAGATAAATGATAGTTAATGTCAGTCTCCAAGTTCTTCCTAGCTTCACATAACGAACTAAATGTATTGTCACTGGACAACAATTAAAATAATGAGTAGAAGTAATTTATTTGAAAGAAAAGAAAAAAAAAACATGAGCTAAAAGTGAGAAGAAGCTCACTGAATTTGAAGCAGCGATGTGTTCTTCAGCGACTTGCTACATACCCTATATCTTTTATGTTCTTTTCTAGCGCAAAAATGTCTTTTCAGGTTATTTTATTCTAGACCTTCATATCTGGCCATACTGTCTTTCAGTGCAATAAAATAACGAAGATCATTTCGAAACAAGGAGTGTTTGGGCGTTTAAGAGAGTTTTACAGCAAAGAAAGGAAGTCAATGCTTCATTCGAAAGATTTCCAGTGCACGAGCAAATAAATGGTCTCCCCATCATCGCAGTGTATTTTCTTTTTCTCTTTTCTCAGATTCCGCCTACAGAACGTTATAATAGAGGTGCATTTTTAGAAGCCGAACTAAAACAGGCATGCTAAAACTGTGCGCACATCCATAAAATCAAATGTGTCTTCAGGAAAAAACGATTTCTTTGGTCGGAAACAGAATTCTAACTCTCTAGTAAAAATAAATAAAAAAGTATGTACAAAGAAATAGACTAAAGCTTTCTATATCTTTTTCTAAAAATATAGAAAAGATAGCATTTCCTCAGAAAATGAGAAGGAAAATGATATCGTGAATAAATAATACTCAGATATACTCGGAGTATAGGTCCATATTCAAAGAAAGATCTTGGAGCACAGCATTAAAAGAGAGAGAATCGCGACATCTTATTTATACAGACTTGTATATGTATATCGCATTGCGTACGGATCGGCAGAGGATCTCCATTCTTGGCAAACTGCAGGAATTGGGTCCCATGACCCTCATATACCTGACTTCTAGAACAGCTCCCGAATCTGTTACTTAAAAGGGACTTGTATTTTCCGCTAAAATTGGGCATATCTCTTTTTTTTCAAGATTTAGATGAGGTGGCGAGGAAGAATGTTCGCCACTTTTATTCCTGAAAATAGATTTTATCTTGGTAGGAATAATATTAAGGATGCACAAAGATAGAAATTCAAATAAAAATAATTAAATCTATACTAAAATGAGTTTTTCTCGTTTCAAGTGTTTGTGAATAAACTTTTTTTAATACTCTTATTTGTGCTACTTTTTCACTGATTATTAAGTCTGCAACATTTTTATTAAAAATGCATTTCTTTTATTTTCAATACGTGGTATAAAGTCTATAATTACACAGGAATATTAACAACGCAGAAATTTATTTCCACGGAAAGATTTATATATTTGTGGAGTTTTTAATATCAAATTACTATTTTTTTATTTATATGATCTTTTTCTTTCAAAACTGATATTTTATCTTTGTCTTATATTAATAAAAATTATAACTAAAAATGATTTATCTTTCGAACTTTTTTTTATGATTTATGAGTGTTTTTTGGTTTCTTTTCTCTTATTTATAGCATCAGCAAAGGGTTAAGACCTCTGGTTCGATATTATTGTTCTATAGAGGATGAAAAATGTAATATATTTGCTCGATTTGTTAATAGAGGTTAATGCAATTATATTTAAAATACAGACGGTGATCCTATATTTACTTCTTGATAATTGTTCTATGAATGGAAACTAAAACTGGACGGACAAATAGTTGTAGCCGTGAGCTGTTTTTATAAGCCTTATAATTGGAGCCTGTGAAGAAGGAAAGAAATGACAATGTCAGCCAAACACGATGTTTGCATTTTTCTACAGCTTCTGAGAATGTAAATACCACATATACGACTAAGTTCTGTTGAATATCATAAATATTAATAATCATTTCTCAGAATGTTTATTTTTCATGTTTTCTTTCAATAACCCTCCGTTAGGCGCGCGAAATTTTCTTGCACAGTTTGGCGCACGGAATACATGTGTCCCCCATTTTCTCTTCCTTTTCTCTAGAATTATTTTTTCTGAGAAATGAATGACATATCATCTACAAATTAAAGAATAAACATCTAAGAAATACAAAGAAGAACAAAAATAATTTTAGATGATTTTTATGATTAATATTAAAATGATGACTATTTTGAATATTTTTATAGAGATTACAAAAGTACTATGAAAAATCACAACATTTTACATGTACTTCTTATAAATGCTCACTGTAGGCTTAATTATGGCATTTTTATCGTATTTTTATTTAGTTTTGTCGCTATTATTTCCACAATATTTGCATCCATCTTTATTAGTCATTGACTTCGTTATTTTTCGTCCTGCACTGCTGATTCCTAATATAAGATTTTGTGTTCTTTTTAATTCCTTCGGAAGTCGGACATTGGGCAGCTCCGTATAAAATGTGAAGTTTAATAGATTTGAAATTCATGGCATCATGTTTTTTCCTGTCGATATCGATATTATAGTGTTTTAAAATTGAAAATTTTAGTAGTAGACTTATTTCAAAGTTTGGAAAAATGAACCATAATCAATGACAAGTATTTCTTGAGACATCATTTCTCCGGCATGGCTTTTATTTCCAGTTTTTTTGTTCAAACCTTTCTTCAATAGAAACTGGAAATTTCATGGTAAATAATTATGATCGAAGCCTAGCCAAATATTCAAGACTTTATTTCTTGCTTTCCATATGGAAAAATTCTTTGAATGACTCCCATTTAATTAAATTAATTGATCATTCAAAAATTAGTTTATATCCCTGTTAAAACTTTTTTTGTAAATTTGAAGCTAGGACACAAATTATCCGCTGTTAAACTCAATTTTTACTATTTTTTTTAGAATGAAATTCATTGAAATTTAACAACTATTTGGAAAATTAAATATTAAACGAAGCTAAGTGCCAAAGTTTCACACGAAAAGAATAACAAGTCTAATTATTACAGAACAAGCGAAAGAGGAATGATCAACTGTGAATTCCTGTTACACGTTTAGGTACTGGGGGTACAACTGTCCACCATGTTTGTTTTTGTTCTCTTATCTCCCGTGAACTAACCTTTAGAACTTGAATGACTGTTCCTTATTGTTCCTGAGTATTTGAAGGGAAAGTATTGAAAGTTTGATCTGTAAACAATGAATGGAATTTGAATCGCAGCGTTCTGAAAACTAATGGGAGACACCTGTACCCCGAGCGACTAATAGAAGGTTAAATTATTCTATTATATTTCATTATGGTAGTTTGAATAGTACCATCCCTGGTTAACATTCTTTCAGGTTCCTTCTGTTGTATAAATACTACTGCCTTTTTAACTTAATCGAATGAAAATGTCAAAGTCTCCAGATCTCATGGTGTCTACACATAACTTCTCAACCATAATATTTGTCAATTTTCAAGAGCCATGCCTATCCAAAACATCCGAATTTAAATCCCTACCAAGTTTCTATTTTGAAACTTACTATTTATAATTTAGGTAAGAAAGGTTCCCTGTTGGAAAAATCGATCGTTAAACGGTGCAAATCAACAAATTCTGGACAGTACAAAAATATACTTAATAATATATTCTAAAGAAGTTCAAAACATAAGAAAAGTAGACAAAATTAAACATTTTGCCCTATTTGCTTATTCATTTCTGAAATGAAAATTCGAAATTTTGCAAAATTTATGTATGATATCGCTGTTTTTTATGTTAAATATTTTCAAAAATCTAAAAAGAATAAACTTATTCATTAATTTGATATTCATAAATGCTCTCGAATTCTGTTTATCTTAAAGCTTATATATGAGTAACTAGCCAGAAAAACTCCAATATTAAACAAGTGAATATTAAGCTAAAATAATTAACCTCCAAAAAATAATTTGGTTAATGATTGATTAATTTATTCATGGACAAAGTATTCCATCTTTCTGAGCTTCTAGAAATTATTTTGGATAATTTTCTAGCAATTCGTGAAATCAAATAACTTGTATTTATGATGTGGTGAATGCAATTCTTGTTCTGATATGCAAAGTTGAATTGTTAACTTCAATCTGCACTGTGCTGAGTGTGACGTCACGTAGGAGACGTTGTATTGGATCTGAGCATAAGAGGCTCAGACATTCATTACATCTCTTTCATAATAATAACACGCTCCACGCTTAGCTAGGTGCGGTGCGAAGACAGATTTTAGATGTGGTTTTTAAATGATTTAAATGTTTTAATAAAATAGTTGTTTTAAATACATGACTTCATCATTGGAATTGACGAACGCACATATGCAAACTTCATTCACCCTAATCACCACATCGTGATCCCACTCTCAATCTTAACAATGACAACATTTCTGCATATGAATTAATATTATGAATATCGACGGTAATCAGCAGGATGTATGTTTTTATCAGATATCGAAGGATTTAATTGTTCCTAAAAGCCTTATAATTAGTTTCGTCATTTTCTCGTCGATCAATTTTGCAGACAGAAATGGATTCAAACTACAAATAAAGGAAAGGGAGGCCTAATGTTGTCTACTCTAGTCCTCTAGTTAATTAACTGCACGACAAATTAACTTCGCAGTTATTTTCTGTCCTCTGGGTCAAGCGTCGGATGCAATTAGTGAAAGACCGTTAATTATGTGGCTTTTGGACGAAATACCAGTCGCTTCTGATATCCTGTGTACACCCTTCGTTTGAATTTAAATTTTACTTGGATTTCTGTTGCTAACGACATTTTGGAAAGTCAGCAGAAATTTAGCCGACGACGTGAAGTTTCTTAAGTAAGTGATTAATTTTATGCATATCACATTTGACGTAAAGATTTGGTACTCAGAAACTCTTTCAGGTACAGGAGGATACAGGATTCTGAAGAAATATTTAGAGAAGGTATACCTGTAGCGAAATTACACAGTTTTAGTGCAATGATTTGCTTACTTAATTCACAGTGAAGGAATGAGCTATTGATGAATTTTTATAATGGTGAGTTTTCTAATTACCTTCTTAGAATGTTTACTTTACATGGGTTTGTCGTAGCAGAATTCTTTAGCAGCACAAAAGTTTCTCTTTTTCATTTTGCGAATATACAGACATCTATGTCTGGTATTCTTATCATAAAGAAGTAGAACCAAATACGTCTGGAAATGCTTCGCTTTAAAGTGCATATTAAATTCTCGATCGCGCATTTACGTAGATAATTTCATACATTCGGTGTAAAATTATTACCTCTTGAAAATATGGAAGAAATTCAAAATTTTTACAATTTTATCACAAAAAAAAAGAAATAATGCAACTCATGTTATTAAAAAATGTTCTGATGACTATGTAGTTGAAGGAGCTTCATAAGGAATATATCGGAATTGATTTAAACATTTTCAATAGATAAATTTTGATTTCAAAGTTGCTTGCATGCCAATCTTTTGCTAAATACAGCTAGAACATCCGAGGAAAGTTAGAAAAAGATGCAACCATGAGCATTCTTATAAATGCTGAGAAAATTGTCTTTTAACACAATTTATAGTAAACTATTTGAAGAAGGCTTGATAATAATTAAGCTACGTGATAGGGTGCTAGATTTGAATAGATCTATTTATGTTTAGAGTACTTAAAGATAATTACGGAATTTCTTTCTGAATTTATATATATACGTGCGTTGGTAAATCGATCACATGGAAGAACTGCATTGTAAACAATTTTGATAAAATTGAAGGGGTTCCGTAACAAATGATGGCCTCGTTGAAATAGATTATTAGAAACGTGCTTCTATTTGAGGGTTTAATGTGAACCTGGTCCTTGCATTATGACGTTGTAATGGCGAAACCATAGGTCCCGATTTCTACTATAATTGACAAATAAATTGAAGCAAATACCCTCATTATAACAAAGAGCATCATCCTTTGTTATTATAAGGATAGGCAATACTGAGCCTTCCTTAAGAAATGGGATAATTTTGATTGGCTTGATGTATTATTCTTCTAATTCTGACCTTTAAACTTTCAATTTCAGAGAGAAATTACTTTTATTCTGCGCATACTTGTTCTGTTTTAAGCACAGCTCAAGCACCATCACCCCTTCTAAAAACAACGCAAAGACATGGAATTATTGGTTAATCAAAATGCATATATTCTTTGAAATTAGAATTTCATATAATCGATTTAAATGAACCTCATATTAAATTTGAGAAAATATGTGAATTGACTTCAAATCTTATAAATATTTCTATTTTATTATAAAATAAGGAGATATATTTCCTTGAAACAAAGTAAATGTTTCTGTAATTAAAATTTTATGTAACGTGCAAAGATAATAAATTCAAAAACATGTTATATTTGAAAAATAAATTAATATCGTCCAAAGTATTTTCAGAGCATTTGAAATCTCGGAAAATTTCATTTCGGTAATACATTAAGTCTCTCTGATAAAAAGTAATATTTCAATTAAAGAAACGATAAATTCTTTATCTGGAACGTATTTCATTCAAATTTCTTTTTTATGCATCCACACATGATTTCCACAAATGTATTTATACTTTTAAAAAAATGCTCAGTAAATAATTTACGTAGTTTTCAAAACTGAAGTGTCAATGCATATCGTGTTAAATGTTTAAATTTTCATACATGCACACTGGTTTGATGATACAAAGAAATATTAATTATTTCTTAAACGTCATATGAATAAACACAGTATTCGAATAGAACGTGTATCAGTGCCTTTGTTCATTTCTATTTAATATATTCTTTTTCCGCGTCAATTTTTTATATATATAGATAGATATAGATATATAAATTGTGTGTGGGAAATCCCAAAGTCAAGTGAAGAAGTCATGTTCCATATATATAAGAGTAAAAACTAAAGTATTACAAAAACAAACGTTTTGAAAAGTATGTCTGAAATCATCTATGCTTATCGTTCTCAATATTTTCCAGACAGTCGTTTTTCTGATGTCGTCTGTTAGTCGGATTTTCAACAACTTACATCTTTTTATGTATATGTGTTTTTAAAACTGATGTTCAAAATCTATAAATAACATTGAAATCTAAAATCTGTTCAAGAAATAAATTTCAAGTCTGCATTTCCGAATGTTACTTATTTCGTTATTTTTTTGCAAATGTAAGAGACAATTATGTAAATGTAAAGAAAGCGCAATGATTTTAAGCGTCATTCTTATGAAAAAGGTACAAATAGCTAAAAGAAAAAGTTTATTTTACAAACTATGCCAAAAATCTTAAAAATTGCATGGATGTTTCCATTTAAGCTTAATAACTAACCTTATATTACTGGTCATGCTTTCTAGCTTATTTTTCACTGTTTTGTTTTTAGTTTTAAAATTTTTGACCGGTCCAAGAAGGAGACTGATAGTCAACTGAACTTTTACTTTTTAAACGTAAGCATAATTGACTGATTATTGGGCAGATTCGGTACAGGTTTATTTCTTAAATTAAATATTAAAATTAGTTATTAAAACCAGTGCAAGAAAATTTAACATTTTAAAAGAAATAGCACTTTTTAAATAATGACACTGACTGTGTATTAGTTAAATAATATTTAAAAACAATTTCAAATAAATGAAAGTCAACATTTTGCAGGAAAGTAATCAATTATACACTAGATTAAGAAATATATATCATATATTTATTTATTACTAATCAATCTAGTAAGTTTCGTATTAAATTTTTTCTACTCTCTTCTCTTCTGAATTTGAGCATCTGATTGTTTTGACTTTTTATTTGTTGACATTCCCATTTTTTCTAAAAATAAAGTTAGCTATTAAATTTTTTTTATATATTATTGAAGCTTTAATATTATACATATTCTATATGAATTGTTTACCTTAATTCTTTTGGAGAATACAATTTCAATTTTAATTTGCTTTAAAAAAATACAAAAGAAAATCACTAAATTTGTAAAAAATATCTACCAAAGATCTTTTAATTGATATTATTTTAAATCATCTAACTGTATCATGATTTTTGAGATTTTGTCTCTTTCATTGACATCCTCTCTGTGGAGATGCTGCGTCCACGGAGAGGAATTCTACGGATGAGACAAAAACTAAGTTTTCAATTTTTAAGTGCTTTGGTTTTTAGGTGGCTAAAGTGGTTCACTTATTTTTATTAAATTCGATACTGAACCTATCAAAATTTTGAATTTAAATTATAAATTAGATTTTTCTTAACCTATTTATGGTGTCCACGGTGCGGACACTGAGAAACTTCACCAAGCTCTAAAGGGAACTAATAGACTGGAATATATTCAATAAATTCGCAGTAGAACGAACATTTTTCCTTAAAGAAAAATTTTCTGTATCTCTTATAAACTCTTTCATGAAGATTTGACAGGAGCTACCATTTATAGTATTTTTTTAGTCATTTTCTCTGTCCACGGATGGAGACGTATTTGACTGGGGACAAATTGTAAAAATTAATTACTTAGTAAAAATAAGTTAAGAAACATAATGTTAGTTTAGACCTTAACTTTAGACTTTAAACTAATTAATAATGAAAAAAACAAACTAAAAAAATTGCTTGTGTTTCAGTAAATATTATTTAGAATTTCAGGTGTAGGGACGTCCAAGGAGGGGATTTTTGTCTAGTATTCATTGAAAAATGAGAGTTATATAGTAAAAATATTTTAGTGGAATCGTATTAAATAGCTTTCTTAAAAATTAAGTTATACATATGAACAAAAATACTAGGACATTTTTTGCACTTTCTAATTTTTATCACGCCGGGACTGTAAAAAGCACCTTTTCTTGAGAATTACCCTTATAATGAAATTCGACAGGAAAGATAAAGCATGTTTATCATTTTAGAAAAATGCTTATGCATCATATGGAATATAAAAAAAAATTAGTTTATAAAGAAAGTTATCATTGCATTCAATCTTTATGTTCAATACAAAATTTTTGTGGCTTGAAAACAAAACGTTTTTATCATTGTGCTCCAAGCTCTTTTTAATACAAGTCAATAAAACTATGGAATTATGAAACTGATAAATTCGATGAATTCATTTTTTTTACTTCGAATTGATTTCTGAATTAATTTTTCTTTAAGAATTTATCAAGATGTTTGAAAAAATTATATTCTTAGGCAAGTATGAAGGGTGTTCTAGAGTTCTATATACCAATTCGTTTAAGATTTGAACTGTTGGTTGAGCGACGTATTAGCATGAAGAAGAATAGAAAACTTTTCGTTAGTCAAAGCCAAGTATTTGAGCTGAAGTTTCCGATGCATTTCAAGTATTTGCTGACACTGATTTTCTGCCATGATGGCTTCTTCCAAAGTGAGAAAGTTGTGACAGATTAGATTGGCTACACACCAGGTGTTTTTACAGTGAAGTTTGTAGTATCTGGCAACGTTAAGAATCAACGATCCATCTTTTATGTAAGTTGCGTTGGCAACAGATCGAGAAGAGACAGAGGAACGAAGTGAGCGGCTAATAAAGTGTTGATGTTTATCTTCTGATTATGGAATTACTTATTTAATTATTTTACACGCTCAATACTCTACAAGTTTCGGCCTTCGTAAGTTTTTTCAGGACTTCATCTAGGTTTAACTATTGAGATGATTGTTTTATAATGTCAGTGGTTAAACAGCTATGACCATTTATCATCGTAAATTACTTCACTACAAAATCAAGAAACGGTTTGTTTTGGTTGCGGAGATGTGTAAAAGACAACTGTAGACGCCATTTTGCTTAATTTCCATTTAAGTCGTTAAACACCCATGTATGAAGTTTTATTCATTTATTTTCCAATTTATCGCAAGTGATTTGAAACTGCCAAGAATGATGTTCTTAATTCAGAAGCAATCTCTCGAACTGTTTTGCACGATTCATTCCAAATTGGGGAAATTGAAAAATGCAAGTCATATGATTAATGCAAGGAATACGAAAATAATGAATTTAAGTTACAGAAAATCCAGGAATAGAGTAAGTAGATGTAGAATTAACGATTCGATGGTGTTGACGCCTGTATTGCAAAGATTTGCGTTTAACTGTAACCCCAACGCCAGTTAGGCGGTTATTCTGTAAGAATGTTTGTTTTTGTCAGATTGGCTTCTGCCTTCGTTCGTGTTGGTCGGATGTCTCCATTCGGGAGCATCATACTCAATAAATCACTAAAATTTATGGATTTCGTCTAAATTTATGGAATTTGTCGTTTTGTATTTACAGTCCATTAATCAAACGGACCAAACATAAAAGATGGAATAAAATTTATGTTTGATGCCATTAAATATATATGTCACCGTTAAAGCGTATAATTCAGTTATTCTATAGAATAACTAGTTATTCTATAGATTAACTGATTAAGTCAGTTAAAGTGTAAAATAAATTATTTATTTCATACTTTACCTAGTTATTCTATGAAATAACTATAGAATAACTAATGACAGGCCGTTAAAGTGTAAAATAAACATTTTGACATTAAAACAAGTCCGCTTTTTTATAACTTTTGATTGCATATCAGCCATAACCGATGGAAAATTAAAACCACTATAACAGTGTCATAAAACTGTAATGTCGCTTTCTTGCCATATTGCTCTTATAGTTGGAAAGAGAGATTTACAGGAATACGTGTTGAAAGGAAGTCAATGACAGTCGACATTGGCGCCAAACTTGGCGACTGTTTAAGCAACTTGGCGACAAATTTGGCGAATTTCGCGACAAAATGAAGGTTCAAGAATATACAGGAATTGTCTCGGTATCTCTATTAGGAACAAATTTATGGAGAAATTCCACTATAAACGCAGATTCCTTACATTCAATGAGCTAGCGAAGCTACTAGGTTCCATCTCCCGCTGCTAGCGAAGCCGTAGGTTGTTTCTTAAAAATAAAAAAAAAAATCCGGTGCCCACTTCAGATGCTGAAAATACAAATAACCAACCTGACTAACAAACAGGCTGCATCATGTCGGCTATTTTACACTTTAACGATGCGTGGACTGTTATTCTATAGAATAACTAGTTAAAGTGTAAAATAAAAGTTTATTTAACACTTTATTTGACTTGATCAGTTATTCAATAGAATAACTAGGTATTCTATAGAATAACGGATTTCATACTTTAGCGGTAACATATATAAGGCGAAATGTCATTTAACGACATGTATTTTACCTGAAATCTTTCATTTTCATTCAACCTCTTTCAATCATAATGGTTTTCATTTCTGATTTCTTATAAATTCATTGACATTTTTTTTTTTTTTTTTGCTTAAGACCTATGCATATCAAAGTTTTCATTAAAATAAATTCTGAAATTACAGCTTTATTCTTTATGTATTTGTTGCATATTTTTCAAATTTCACGATATAAAAAAAAAGAAAAAAGAAATCTTTAAAAAATTAAGGTAACCAGGTAAAACATGCCGTCTTGCGATTGTGAAATTTGTGATTCGAATGAATTCGAATATTAGCCTTTCTTCTTCTAAATAAAGAAGGACAACGGCATGTTACAGAAAAAATGAAGAATAATTTTAAAAAATTAACGAAAATTGTAATTTTATGTTTGTAGTTAAATATTTTATTATATAAACTATTATCCTAAAAATACCAAACACTGCTTAATTTAGCAAAGCATCATTTATGAGAGAATTTGTACACCTCTTTGATAAAGAAAGTAAATGACACTAGTTTTTTATATTACTTTCCATAGTTCGAAGGCAAATACTTCTCCTTTCCTACTATTGATGAATTTTACAATCTATTAGTACTAACAATTTATCAATTCTAACAAATAAAACCAGAGTTAATGAGGATATAAAAATAAGCACTTGAAATTCCTCCTTCCCCCCCCCAAAAAAAAATGCATATCTGTACATTAAAATATATGAGAACAGAATTTTTCATCTGAAACTAAAAAAATCTTCATATATTTTTAATCCAATAAGCACGATTCAATAATGTAATTATCTTCAACATTGATTGTACAAAATTTCGAAATTAAGAAGATATTTGATTTTTTTCATAAAACCCTAACAAGCAGTGACAATTGCCTCAAACTTCAAAAATTTATATATGAATCGGAAAAATATAAATCTTTTTATATAATAGATTAATTTTTGTTGAAATTTAGAAAATTTTCTGATATTTCATAGATTTCAGAACGCTGAAATTTTAAAATTCTCTGCAACAATGCAGAAGAAGCCTACCTCAAACTTATAAATTAGTATTGCCATGAATAATAGATTTTTATTCGGGAAAGTATAAGAATTGCTGGAATTCCTCAGAATTCTCTATAAGGACACATGTAGGACCAAGTTAAAAATGTAAGAGTCAAAACCGATCTCATTTATCATTTATCATTTTCCAACTCTTCAGGTTGCAGATACTTAAATGTGTTCGAGGAACAGCTTAAATTTACGATATTTAACTTAATTGTCTTGTGGTTGGTTGCCTTTCAGAGTTCTTATTGGTTTTTCGTTATTCTAGTTTATCTCAGTGTGTATATATTTGGAATAAAAATATTCCGAAAATGCTTTGTAACTTGTAAAAATTAAACATTTCATTAATATGAGTTATTTTACTTTTTACAAAAGAAAAATGGTGAGAGAAAATATTTAACATAATTATAATTTATATATTTATATTGAATATCCATGATGACATCACTTTATAGCAGTCAGTATTACGACAATTTATAATTCCTAAGAAATTGTATTTAAATATTTTTCAGAAATATAATAATTTCTTAAATCCTATATTCAGAGCATGTTGTATAATCTTCTATAATTTTCTCTTTTCTTTCTATATTTTCAGGCATCAACAAACTGATAAAACTGTTTTTCTTTGGGATTAAAATAAATTCAATCATTACGCACTGTCGTCTGTAATTTAATAAAAGTCGTAAATTTACTTGATTCAAAGCGAATTCATTACGTTTACCACAGAATACGCAAACGCGTCGCTTAGTAATTGCATATTAGATAAATCGCACTTTATAAATCAAACTTCCTGACACCACTTGCATAATCACCTCTCTACGAGTGAGATTTTAGCATGCAATGCACGCTTATCCTGTAACATTTATGCAAAGGCGACCTGTCGTAAAATAATTAATATGGTTGTATTTATTTGAGGAAATTTTTTTTTATATTTTGTGTGCTCAAATAAACATAAAGCTGCGGGGCATGTGTAGGTATTTTTTATTGCCCACGCCAATCCTACTTATCCAAAAGGTATAAATCATGTCTCGAGTCGGCGTGAAGAAAAATACAAATAATACAATACAAAAAACAAATGTTAATATAAACAACAAACATAATAAATAATTACAAACCTATAGAGGTTATAGAAGGATTAACTGTATTAACCTTAAATTTATTAAATTGTTCTAACGTGCAAAATAATAGAAACACTCTTAAAAATTCTTAAGTCCAAGAAAAAAATTTTAAAAATATTTTTTTAAAAATATTATGATGTCTAGTCTACTTATCAACAGGCGCTTAAATTTCATAATCATGTAGAGAACTTATTGTGTGATTGTTAAGGCAATACGATGTCAGGACAGGTTAGGAATTTCCACGTTGTGAAAGTTGAATATGGAACTGTATGATGGTGTAGGAAGGGAGTAGAAAATCTCTACGAGGTTGCAATTCAATTAAAACAATTCCTAATGGCAGAAGCAAGAAATGTACAAGAAATACATTTCACAATACATTTTTAGGAATTGACTGATGAAATTCCAGTCGCAAATGTTCACTTTTAATGTAGTCAACGAAGGTCCAAAATGGGGATGAAAAAAATATTAATTCATATAGTTTTGAAAATTGGTACACGTGTTTGTGAGGGTCTTATGATGAACGTACTAAAAGTCCCCGGTCTTGTGGGGGTGAACTGGCGGCGCCATCTTGGATTTCATCCCACTTCTTTAGTCTTTCCAAAATATCTCGGAAACTGTTCAGTTTTCAAATTACAAATTATTTAACAAATTAAAAAGCGTAAAATCCCCTAAAAATAAATAATTTTATTTTTCTCCCAGCTTTAATAGTCTTTGAGGAAATGGGTCTCAAAGGTTGCCGCCATCTTGGATTTCCTCCCTCCTTTGCAGTTTTTCTTGAATATCTCGAAAACTATTCAAAATTGAAATTACATGTGAATTAACAAATTAAAGAGCGTGCAATTCCCTACAGATAGATACTTTGATTTTTCTTTGAGATATTTGGTCTCAAAATGGATGAATTTGTAAAAAATCTTAATTGATAGTACAAAACGAAGGTTTTGAAAAAAACCAAAAAATCAAATAGTTTTTAAAATTGGTACAAATGTTCTCGAGGGCCTTTTGTTGAACAGTAAAAGTCCCCGACCTTGAGGGTGGGGGGCTCGCGTCGCCATCTTGGATTTTATCCCCTCATTTTTTTTCTGAATATCCTGAAAAGTATTCAATTTTCAAATTATAATTGATTTATCAAATTAAAGAGCGTAAAAATTCCCTTCAAGTACATTCTTTTGTTTTTCTTCCATATTTAATAGTTTCCTAGATAATGGGTCTCAATGGCTGTCGCCATATTGAATTTCATCCCACTTTTTTAATTTTTCTTGAATATCTCGAAATCTATTCAATTTTCAAATTACATGAAATAAGCAAATTAAAGAGCGTAAAAGTCTCTACAATTGCATACTTTTATTTTTGTTTTAGCTTCAATATTTTCGGAGATAAAGGGTCTCACCATTTGCAACCATCTTGTATTTCATACCCCCTGTCTTAGCTTTTCTTACATATCAAAGAAACTGTTAAAGCGTGAAAAAAATTAAAGGCATGCATTTATTGGGACTTTTAGGATCATCAATTTGTTATCTTGTATGTAATTTGAAAGTCAAATTGTTTTCGAGGTATTCAAGAAAAACTAATAAAAGGGGTATAAAAGGGGTCCAAGATGGTGGCAAATTTTGAGACCCGTTATCTGGGAAACTATTAAAACTAAAAAAATAAAAAAAAACAAGCATTGTAGGGAATTTTAAAATCTTTAATTTTCTATTTACATGTAATTTAAAAATTGAAAAGATTTTGAGATATTCAATAGAAACTAAAAAAGGGGGATGAAATCCAAAATGGCGATAACTTTGAGACCCATTATCTCGTAAACTATTAAAGCTCAAAGAAATAAATTATAATTTGAAAATTGAATATTTTTCGAGATATTCGGGAAAAACTAAAAATGGGGCATGAAATCCTAGATGGTGGCGCGATCTCCCACCCCATAATCGGGGACTTTTACTATGTTCAACAAAAGACCCTAGAGAACATTTATACCAATTTTTAAAACTATATGATTTTTTGTTTTTCTTCAAACCCTTCGTTTATTGTACTATCTATTGAGATTTTTTACAAATTCATCCACTTCGAGACCAATTATCTCAAAAACTATTAAAGTACGAAGACAAATAAAAGTACCTATATGTAGGTAAACGCTCGCTCTTCAAGTTGTTAATTCACATGTAATTTCAATTTTGAATAGGTTTCGAGAAAAACTGAAAAGGTGGGGGAGGAAATCGAAGATGGTGGCAACCTTTGAGACCCATTATCTCCAAGAATATTAAAGATGGAAGAAAAATCAAAGTATCTATTTGTAGGAAATAGGCGCTCATTAATTTTTAAATCATTTGTAATTCGTGAACTGAATAGTTTTCGAGATATTCAGGAAAAACCAGAAAAAGGGTTATGAAACCCAAGATGGCGCCAGGAGCTCATCTCCCCCTGGACCGGGAACTTTTAGCATGTTCATCATAAGCTCCTCACAAACATGTGTACCAATTTCCAAAACTATATTATTTTTTAAACCCTTCGTCTACTGGACTACTTTGTTTCCCTTCTGATTGCCTTTCATATCGACATCTTCCTTCATCCCTAAATGCTTATTCGTTTCTTCGTGGGATCTGCACCAACCCATGTCCACCCACAGTTTCCACTCTCAGTACGCAATAAGGGATTAGGGTTAATGACCTTTAAAAGAAGGTGGCTGTTGGGAAACATGCCAATTCATCTTCTGTGAATATTCCTTTTATTTTTCAAAAGCTGAACTGATATTTATGTGTAGATTATTTCTTTCTATTACATTCAGACATAATGTTCTGTCTGGTGTGAGTGAGGATGAGGTAATGCTTCAAACAGAAATATTTGTTAATTTTCTGTGATTTCTACATAAATCGAAAGAATTTCCTTTGGAGAGGTTCAGATACCACATTTGTGATATATTAATCCTCTGATTCCTAAGACCATTGGAATAGAGGGACCTCAAAATAAGGGAACGTCCGAGTTCCTCTTTCAAATATTAGGGAAATTCCCTCCATTCCTCTAATACCACAATGACAGCTGGAACTGTCCGAATTTTACGAAAACCCTCCTTTTCCCACAACCCATATGGGCGAGCCACTCTAACGAAGAACGTGTGCGCAGCGGGTGAGAAACCAATCACACTTAACGAAAAGGGGTTGAAATTTCGCAGCGATATTCGAACGGCCAGCGTCTTTTGCTGGAAGAGACGTTTGGAACGTTGCTGTATCGATAGAGTTAAGATAATCACAAAAGCTGGGGATAAAGAAGAAAGAAATTCTCCCGGAATATGCATATACTTTCTTTAAATCATATTTGTAAGAATTAATTTATTTAAACAACCGAAGAACCTGCACTTCCTAAGGATAACTAACCTTAGATGTTTCAACAGTTGTTGAGTATTTGTGTAAATAAAGCTACAATTTGTGAGAAATTTCATGAAAATATTAAATAAATGAAATGAATTAGGGCACATGAAATTCAGATTGTTATAAATATGCAATAAATTTCGTATATTATAAAAAAAGTATTCAATTTTTTTAGTTCTGAAATAGGACTTGTATTCCCTGTTTTCTTAATATACAGACACATAAATATTTCGAATAAATGTTGCACAATGATGTTACATTTAAAGACATGTTTAAAAAATATTACTAACGTTAAACAGAAACTGAATGGACGCCGTTAACAAACCTTCTAGAAAATATGTATTGCAAATGTAAAATTGATTTTGCATTTAAATATTACATAAAAATAAATTTTCAAATATTATATAAAAATATTAAAAAATAAGTGTTTTAGAAATGTATGTAGAACAATTCAACAAAATAAAGTTATCAATGCTAAATAAAAAGTTCTATATAAATTAACTTATTTAAACACTTCTAAATTAAAGCTAATAATTAGCTTTTTAAAAGCGTTCATAAGTTTATCAATATTAATTGATAATTGTTAAGCTAAAAATAATAAATAAGTTACAAATCTTTAAATTATTCCATCCTGATGTTATTTTAAAGAAGTAAACTGAGAATGCGTCCTTTCATTTTCTTTAAAATTGAAAGCGAAAAATATATTAAAATAGCAATAAGGTATTCTTCATAACGTTGATGCTATTTCTGAAACAATAGTTTAAGTAATGCGCAAAAGACCTCGAGTAATTCCTGATAAATCTTGTCTCAACAAAAGAAAAATAGTTCTATTTCGTTTCGTAATATTTTGTAGTAAACGTGCTCTTTCAAACTGCTGACCTTCTCTGCAGCTTCGAGGAAAGAATAAAATCTAAGCTCAGGAAGACAAAGTAGCCTCGATATCCAAAACAAAGCAATCGTGGTGTGCGTTTATGTGTAGACTACCGTAGAAGCGAAACGTTCCAAAAAATATATATTATCCACCTTCGCTTCAGTC
>BGPR01013892.1:0-19729 GCA_013235015.1 Araneus ventricosus | reverse complement strand
GTAAATAATTTATCAACTTTTAACTCAACGAAGAAATGAGAAGGAATTTATGCATGAATATATTAAAAATAAGCATGTTAAATAAATATTAAAGTAAATAAACTGAGACAAAAAGATTCCTTTATGGATGCTTCAAACAATCTTCAACTCTGAAGTTCCTGATTTATTCCGAAGAAATAGAGGATAAACTGCCCACTTTTTACTTGTCATTCGACGTCACTCACTTTTTTTTTTTAAGATAGCGGAACAAAATGTCAAACGAAAGTATTTGAAAGCCTCGTTCCCTTAATCCATGTTGATAAAGAATTGAAAGAATGACTATCGAAAGAAAAGGATGTCCCTTTTTTTCCATCTGTGGACAGCAATTATTGGATCATTTGCCCTTTGACAACCGCAGGATACTTTCTGTTTTTACTTTAGCTTGCTTTGTGTTCTAGTGGTTTATTTTGGGTGGAAGAAATGAAGCACATTTTTAGTACATATTGTTTTCTACTACAGTATATTCTCTATCATCCGTGCGCGGATTATCAGGCTTCAGGATTATCCGTGCTCATTCCGAACTCACAAAAAAATTTGAAGAAAATATTTTCACGCTTATCATGCATGTGAAATCGATATTGATGTTCGATCGAGAGATTCAGTCCGTGAAACCAGTGAGCCGTGACTGCGGAGGCTAAAGAATAGATTTTTTTTCTTCCTCCATTCGCAATCTCTACCGGTTCAACCCCTAATTTTCCGAGAAATGAATCATCCACTTCCTGCTAGCTCCTTCTCGTTCAAACACACTTCTCCCTGACACGTCATTCTTTAACTTCTTCGTCTTCTTTCACTTTCGCACGTGTTTCTTTAGTTTTTGCGTCTTGTTTATCGTCAGTTAGTAGCGTGAATTTTTTTACTGGTAAAAATGAGTGGTGTGAAACGAAAACGAAACGTTTTAAATGTTAAACAAAAATTAGAAATCCTTCAAAAACTGGATAATGGAGAATCAGCTAGTACTGATGCAGGAGATGTTCTAAATGAGGGAAATACAATTTCTCATTCTGCTGTTCTACAGTCTGTGGAAACTTTGTTAGATTATATGGGATAAAGGTATTCGATTACAGCAGCATTACTGCGGTTTTGTAAAATATGTGTCGATATACGAGAAGAGATGAACAAACAGCAGAAAGAAAGACGCATTACAGAATTTTTTAAGCAGTAAATGTTAAAAGGAAAATTTCTAGTTTGATGTTATACAGCATGCAAATGTTAGCAATTTTTATATTTTCGTACTGATGTTGATTTTTTCTTTTATAAAAAGGATTTTTCGGATTATCCGTGTTTTTCTATTATCCGTGCGATCCCTCCCGGTGATTAACCCGGATAATCAGGAGTACACTGTATATGAAACTTGAAATTCACGATAATGCAAGAGAGAAATTTACATTTTTGGAAAATAATTAAAAATATACAGTAATATTTTGGAGACCCAAATTATCCGACTTGGTTGAAGAAAGCGATTTTCGAAGAAAAATTCAAACGATTTTATGATCTAAAAATAAAGCCCCAGCCTTTAAGATTCTAAAAAAGTTTTTGTTTTTAATCTTATTCCTTTATTAGTTTATTCCTTGATATTTATTTGAACTAATGTGCTATTTTATTTTTTAAATGCGTTTACTGAAAATTAAAAATTTCACTAAAATTGGTCCACGAGTAACGTGATTCCTCCGTAGTAAATAATTTAACTTCATTGAAATTTCGTAGACATGTTTAAAAACACCTTTGAGGGTTTAATAGTCTGCATATTTTATGATAGCTTAATTTAGTCATGTTTTACAGTCACTTTCAGCTCGAAACATACGGTAATTTGGGCGAAAAATGAATGATGCAAAAATTTGAATGTTCATAAAATATTTGTTTTTCAAATAAATTTTATCTTGCGGTCTATTACATTCTAGATAGTTTGAGAAGTTCGCATGCGGAATTAAAATTAAATATATCACATTATTTTCAGTTATGCTGTTTTCCTTAATATTAAAATTTTATTAAATTTCTTAAAAAGAATCGTTATTTTCATAAACTGCTTCTGATATATGAATTTTTATTTCTAATTGTGACTATTTAAGTCTATTTTTATTATTTAGCTTTGTAAGTTTTTTTGTTCATACTTTTTAAAATTCTTTTCTCCGAAACATAGTCGGATACCTTACTATAAATCGATCTTCGCATTGAAAGACAACTACTGCATCGACATTTATAAAAAAAAGATTTCAAGGGGATGGAGAAAGCGAAATAGACACAAGACAAATGTTTTAGAAAAAATATTCAAATTTCAAGCTTCCAGAGAAAGAATATTTTTCAGTAAAATTAAAAAAAATTAAGTTAAATTTTAAGTGAACACAAATATCTTATTGAAGATTTTGACTACTCAAATGTGTGATCCATTACTTTTACAGCAGGAAACTTCCTCTTTCTATATCTGTTCTTGAAACATGCCACATTTCTTTCCTTTTAAATCATTATTAATTTTTTCTCACTTAAAGAATTTATAAAAGAAGTACTCATTTTTTTTGAAAAATATATTATTTTCGATGGAAGTAAAATTTACAATATTTTTTTAATTTATCAACTACAACTTTTTCGTAAATCTGTCAGTTACAGTATCGTGTTATTTAAAAACCCAATTCGAGGTAAAAAGGGTATTTGGAAAGACAGGGCTGTTTGAATTGTTGAAAAAAAATGTTTGAAAATGTGAAAGTATTTGCGTTTATTTTTTAAATATATTTTTTTACTATATAAGAGGAAAATATTTATTTCTTTTCCTTTCCGAGTTTGTCTCAAAACAATGTTTTTTTTAAAAAATAAAGGTCAATAAAGTGATAAATAAATCCTATGTTGCATAATATTTTGGACACACACACACAGAGACGCACAAACACACACTAAGTGTTATTTCAAATTTTTTAAAGTAGTGTTTCTTTGTATTGACATTGCATTCTGTAGAATCAACTCTACTATATAGAATGAAAAGTGCCGAAGAAGATACTCCACCTTACTTCAATAATAACAAATCTTAGTGGGCTGCTTTGTGTTGAAGTGAAGTGAAGGATACCCCTCTTTAAAATAGTTGCGTCTCAAAATGTCTCTTTACTGCAAACGAATGGCTTTTGGTTTCATTTACCTGCTCGCAACTGAAGACTGTTCGTCTCATTTTCAAGAGCTCACGGTATTTTATTAAGTTCTTTGTGTAAGTTTTTTATTCAAGTTTCACAAAGGACTTGATATTTTAAATTGCTTTTCTCTTATCAGTTTCTTTACTTACAAAATATCCAGTAAGGTTTCATTTCCTATATTTTCTTGAAATGAAATTTAATTTTTGATATTTAAATGAGAAAATACGGCAGTTCAGCTCTAAGCTGCATTAGTATTTTGAAATAGCAAAATATTGCTTAGAATTTCATAGCAAATTTTATATTTGAAACAGACATTATTTTTAAATGCATAGAAACAAGTTGCTATGAATATATAAATATCTTATTTAGATTTATTTGCTTCTTCACAATGTACCAAATGCGATTTTAAATACTTTTTTTCTCGTGCATAAAAATTGAAAGCAAATATATTTAATAGAACTTTATTGAATGCAAGGAGTTCTAATACAATATTCTTTACTTACTTTCTAAATATTCCATAGATTGAACAAGATACTTTCCAGCTCTCAGTTTTATAAGGGAATGCGATTTTAAATATTTTTTTTCTCGTGTATAAAAATTCAATGCAAATATATAGAAAAAAACTTTATTGAGTGCAAGGAATTCTAAGACAATATTCTTTACTTACTTGTTAAATATTGCATAGATTGAACAAGATACTTTTCAGCTCTCGGTTCTATAAGGGAATAACGATATGGAAAATGCTGTTTATGTGTATATTTATAAATATATGCTTCAGGTCTCTTGGTATATTTTCTTCTGGAAAATATTAAATTATTGTTACTTGAACAATCTTGAATTTATTTAATTCTAGAAGGAGTAGATTAGGGTAAAGGTACAATATACTTAAATGCAAGACGAAACTGAAATTAACTTCTTGCAAACCCAGAAAAAACCCAGATAGCATGCACATTTGCAGTAAGTTTGATTCTTTCTTGATATTATCTTGTCATGACAAACTTGGCGTGACAAATGTGCAGCGAAACTCCTGCAAAGTAACATAACCTAATCGCCATGTGAACTTTAAAAAAGCTCAAAAGACTCAAGAATAACGAGTTATCTCTTTATGAAAACATACTTTCTTGACGACACCTAAACACATTAAACAAAAACGTATATCTGTACTAAAAAATTATCTACATTTTACACTTTTTGTTTGGACTTAAAGAACGTCCCTCGTCTGAGGCCCCAAGAATGTGGTAACTCAGCAAAAAAAAATCATTTTCTTACTGACCTAAAGCCCAGATAGCAATTTCAGTTTGCAGCAGACTTGCACTTCAAGTCTACAAGCATTCTGCAAATGTGTCACGACAAGTGTGCAAGTGGGAAACAAGCTTGCAGCAAGTTAACGCAAGCCTCGAAGTCACCATAGGACGAACTTGCAGCAAGCTTGCATTGCAAACTCTAGCAAAAACAGAGAACGAACACAACCCAGGATAGAACTCGCGACCTACCTGTTCGGAAGCTGACGCAGTAACCACTCAGCCAGTTAAACTCTGAAAGGCGAAGACAGATTTCGCTAATACATCGTTCCATTCGATTCGTATACGATTTATTTTCAACTTTTGTCTTGATTTCATTAATTTTTTGAGTTGAGAATATGATTTGAAGTCAAAGAGAGAGCGATTTTCGCTAATAACTACGTTTTGCTAGTAGAATAAATTATGAAATTAGAGTTCAAAAGTAATTGCTTTAAAATGGGACAAAATGTCTAAGTTATTATTTTTCAACAAACATTGACTGTTCTTTAGATTTAATTTTGTTTATAAACGTTAAAATTTCAACATTAAGAAAAAGGCGATATGGTTTTCTTTAAAGTGCGAGTGATATATTTAGTAAAAAGATGAGAAATGCTTCAAAAATTTTTTTTATAAAAATGTTAGTTTTTTTACAAATTATCATTGATTTTTTGAATTAATAAAAAGAAGGACGGTCTAGGAGATGCTATTAAAAATCGGATGCTTTTTTTCAAAACAGAGGCAAAGATAATTATCTCTTTGTGCTGTCTTTGCATCAAGCTTGTTTTGCAAACTTGCAGCAAGTTTGATTTGCAAGGGAGGTGGCGTTATTTGTCACATCGAACTTGTAGCAAATGCTTTGCAAGCTTGGGTGGAGCTAGTTTTTACAGCGAACTTGCTACAAGTTCGTTTCAAGTTTGACGCGTCAAATTTTGCCATGACAAGGGAATATCAAGTCAAAATCAAACTTGGTGCAAACTTGCGTGCTATCTGGAAGATGACTTCATACATTTCCGGAGTAACGCTTCTGTACAGCTAGCGCCACCTATTGAGATTGAGAGTCTAAAAATTTTGTTTTCACAGTAGAGTATGTAGTTTTATATAGGCAAGTAATACCCTTCCTAATCAAGATGAAATAAACCTCATAACTGGAGAATTGGATAAAATAAAAAATGCGTTTAAATAAATGCGTTCAAAGATATCCATTGTCATGTTCATTAAGGAATACAAATAGCATAGATGGAGATTTGTATCCAGCTGATACAACTCTATGTTTCTGGTAACTTTAAAAACTTGAAATGTGTGTTCTACGATTTTTTAGAACGGAAAGAATCCCGTTCGTCTCACCTTTCGAATGTTTATGTTTAAGAAACAAAAAATGAAAAAAAAAAACGCTTTTGACCATATACACAAATCAAATGAAAGCGATATTCTGCTCTGGTTGGCTCCGAACAAATTTTTTTTTCGTTATAAATTAACTTATTATGCATTCAGTTTTTTAGAATTATTGGTGAATTTTATATGGAAATTTATATATTTTTTCTGTACTGCTTTCTGTTTTTCTCCTGGATCACATTTTTTGCTATTTTTTCAAAATTATGTTGTAATTTATATGTCAGTGGATTCTCAATCCCGCGTTCATGTGCAGTTCACCCTTTTCAGTATGTTGATCCGGGTAGTGTTAAATAAATGAATAAATAAACTGTCGTCGGTAATGCATGCCTTTAAAGTGCTATTTACCAAGTATTCCATAAAACACATAACGTATTTTAAAATTTTTGATTTTTGAAATATATTTACTTTCCTCACTTGAAATTAAATACAAATAATTTAAAGTAAGCTTCATAATTCAATGAGCAGTCTCTTTAATGACAGTGTAACAAAGTATCATGTGATATTCTGCTATTCTCAGAGTTGATTACTGTTAAGAACCTTTTAAAGCTATTTAATTTTAAATAAATTTACACTTTAAAAAATAAAATGATAACAGAATTAAGCTGAAAAGAATATTAATAAGAATGGCAGATGAAAAAGTTAAACTATGCATTTGATTACTTCGAAAAGTGAGGCTTAATGATTTCATTAAAAACTCTTTGAAGAGTAATTTTTTATTGCTTTAAAATTTTCGAATAGTAGAATGCGCATAAAAGTTCTCATAAATATTTTATTCTAGCATTTCATGGAACGAAAACTTTAAATTACAAGTTATTTATTTAAGTTCACCTTAAAAGATCAGATTTGTATAATTAGTAAATTTGAGATGTCAGAAGATGAAAAAGAATTTCATGAGTGAATAAAAAATTAAAATGAATGGAAGGCATATAGAACATAAAAAATGAAAATATACATAATCGTAACCACTGCCAGTTATTTTTATGATACAACGGTTCCCAATACAAAATCCTCTCAATTATGTAAACGTCACCTTAAATTTTATTTTAGTTATGAATAGTTTAAATAAAACGCACGTATGTGGGCCACCAGTCGAGTACGTGTAGGTGACTCTGCCATCACCAGTGACGTCAGAGTATCACGCTGCCGAGTAGACCAGGGTTGCCATATTGCCCTTTTTCAAAGCGGTTGGCCTTAAGAATTTTCATTTGGTTTTAAATTCATTTTTGGCCTTTTTTTGGCTTTATTTTCATTCATGATTTTTAGAACTACTTTTTATAACTATTTCTACAGTTTTTTTTCATAAAATGTTTTAGATTCTAAAATATATTTAGAACTTATTCGATCGGAATATTAGGTGAATAATATCGAAACTAAAAACAGATTCTTGAAAATTTTATCTCTTATTGGAAACGCTTATTACGAGTCTGAAATCAATTATATTAATACGAATGGAATAAACTTTTTAAACTGTTTATTATTTATTTTGAGTACGGAATCACTTTTCAATTATTATGACCAAACTGGAAAGTAACCTTGCATACTTTCGCTCACTCATGAGATAATATACTATGTTCAGCTATTTCATTTAGCCATCACTTTTCATTGCAAAGCTGTTAATGGAGTGGTTAAAATTTTTTTCACTTCAACATTGTTTCATTAATAGAGTATTGATTATACGCGTCATTCTTAAGTGATGCGTTTTCATAAAATAAAGATTTTTCTAATCTTAAATTTAGCGAAAAATAAGTAATTCAATCAGTTTTTCAAATTTGGCCTTTTTTGGCCTTATTTTTAAGAGGTTTGGCCTTATTTTATCATTTTGATCTGACAAACCTGGAGTAGACGACGAGATGGAATGCGGGACGAGACGCATGAACGACGTGGGTTGTTTTTTCTGACAAGGACTAAAGACGACGATGTGCCATCCAAAACCCTATTTAACGAGAAGTGCTTCAATTATACATATCTTTAAATGTAAATAATGCTTCTTCAAAATGAATGATATAATAATATAATGATATAATAATATAATGATATAATAATATAATATAAGAAAATGAATAATATAATAGTTAGTTAAAGTTGATAAGTTATTATTTATATGGAACCAACACTAAGCCTGCATAATCGCCTATATGTATGGCATGGAATTCTCTCTTCCTGAACGTATTATCTTCTCCTCTCTAGTTTGTAAGTCTATACTTGTTCAAACACTACCAATAATTTTTGATTCTGAATGAAATCTCCAAGCAAATATTAAATACATAACACCACCGACACGTCCCCGTGCCTAGAGTCATTGGGAATCTTTATAAGCGGTTAAATATTAAATACACAATTTCATTAATCCTCTGACCACTGAGGGTCCTCAAAATCTGAGAACAGTTGTATACGGAGGTTTGGTTACTAATGGATAGGTGAGATAGATTTGTCCATCCCATTCCTCTTTTCTCCTCAAAAAGATCAAAGGAAGGCCTTTCATCTCTTATCTCAACCCCAAGCCCAACTGCCTTCTACCTGCTTTCGGAACAGTAACCGGCCGAAATCCGCCCCACTAGTATAGAAGTTGCCTGGCCAGTTACGGTCGGCTTAGGAGTGAGAGGGTTAAGATATATTTTAGCCGCTAAATGAATCTCTGACAGATTTTGATAAGAAAAAGCAAAATTTATTGAAATAAGGGGGGCTCCTCATATCATAGCCCAGCGGCCTGCGTTTATTTTTATTTCTGCCTTGTTTCTCTCTTTGCCAAATTTTCTACTTTAATAATTTCGTTTATTTCCAGATTTTTTCTTTCAAACTCAATATTTCTATTAAATGCATTTCTTGATGAAGCTTTCCTAAATAGATATAGATGTCTTTTATCAATGTTTTTTAATATTTAAATGAATTTTCCAAAGAGCTGGTGTACATTACGAGAAAAATATCTTAGCCCTTTGTTCCTAAACATAACACAAAATTGAAACAAATGTAAAGCCAAATTCTGCATGAATCACCTTCTCTTTTTCTGCCGAGTTAAAAAGCCCAGTGTTTCAAGATCAAAAGCCTCAGTATCAAAAGCAACTGTTTCCATTTTTGACTCTATCTCTATACCTACACACTTAGAAATGCGACCAGTAAAATTCAAATTCCAACTATCAGCAGAAAACATTCTGTTTTAGAATTGCCTCAAAAGCCGATTTGCGCGAAGTAAAGCACAACATTATGCCTTGGAGGTCCCAGATATGAAAAGGTTATCGGAGCTGTGTGACATCTATTCATTTCGGTTGTGTGAAGCGATTTCTGTGTGAAACATAAAATGGAATAACATTCTGCTCTCTTTCAGATAACTTCAGCATTTGCCCCTAGTTCGTCACTCTTTCATAACTTTTGATTCATCTAGTCTCAGGGAAATGCCTTAGGAAATGTAATCTGGGATTGATCCAAATACAATTATTCTTTTGATAGCTAAATGTTAAAAATGTCCTGGAGATGTTTAATTTCAAAATCTGTCTCGATTTAATCTCGATTTAATTTAACGAATTTGTTAACTATTAAAATTGCAGGAAATCTTTCCTGCTTTTAAATTTTATAGTGTTATATTTCGTAGCAGAAATGTATTTCAGCTATAAAGAAATGTTGTTTAAGAAGGAAATTTAATCATAGAGATTGTAAACTGTTTATTATTATATACCGTCTCGTTTATTTTCTTGTTCTCTCTTCTTTCTAGTTCGACGATTCCTGTCTGCTACTATAGGAATAAATAAACAACAATATGTATAACTTTGTGTTAAATAAAAAATGATGTTAATATATTAATTTTTCTTGAAACCTTAATCCGAATTTGGATTCTTGTAATTTAATTACTTTTATGAGCTTTCAAAGGACATGGGGAAAATTAATAGTATTTGAGTAATTTTTAGACACTCTGTATCGGATAGAGTAACGCAATTAAATAATTTAGTGTCATTATATACTCAAAAAAGGAAGATAGAGAGTAAAATCCATTAAAAAAGTTAATTACTCTTAAAAAGTTGTCTTATTACCAAAGAAGTTAATTACTCGTATGTTGTGATACTTCATATGTGAATTTGTTTCAGAACAAAAGATAAATATAATTCTTTTAAATGGATATCAGATCATAATTCATCACAACATAACTCAAATTTGCATGTTTTCCTTCAAATCTATGAGCCAGCATGCTGCATATGCTTTCTAAACTCTAGAAGAGAAATAATTCTTGTCAAATAGTAACACTTTTCTAAATAAGAAACATCATATTTCGGAAAATTCAAATCCAATTGTTCTATAAACATGTAAGAGTAGAATATTCATAAAAATAAATAATTTAAATAATTCATACTTACTTGTAGTTCGTAGGCTTGAAATATAGATGAATAAAACCGATTCTTAAATATTATGTCTAAAAAAATCTGTTAATTGAAATGACGTGTTGCCTTATTTATTTTGATATCGGAAGCTGCTGTAAAAGTTAAGTGAGTTTTTAAATTTCTCTCAGGTATATTCCAACTGAAGCATTTGATCTAATAGAATTCATACTTTGTTATACTTTTAAGAAATAATTATAAATATAATTGACATATTCTCTGTTTTTCTGCTTTGAAAGTTTGGAAAATGAATTGATAAGGTAACAACAAAAGTTTTTCGAAACTATAAGGTTTAAAACCTTTCAAGCAAAATTTACTTGAATTATTCAAGAGCCATGAATAAAATGCTCAATAAATATGCATGTAATCAAAACTTTCTGTCCTGCCAAATTGCCTCAAACAGTGTTTTCTTACCAAAGAAATGAGGTTCCTTCAGTCATTTTTTCTTTGCGTGATGAATAAAATATCCAAATATTCTCATCTCGCAAAATATAAGATAAAAACTGGAAAAAATGATCCTCAAGATACGTCATAGAAACCAGAAAAATGAAACAAAAATATTCTTAATTAAATTAATCATCTCTTAGCTGCAGAATTCAGCCATTGAATTCTCTTGTGCTGAGAGAAAAGAGATCATACGAAAAAACAAATATTTGAAATATAATTTTTTAACGAAATCTTTACAAAGTAACTCTCCATAACTCTCATCACCTGGTATCGATAATAGCTCTATCACTACTCATAGGGAAATACAGCAGAACAAAAAATCATGAAATACGATTTCCAAACACGCAATAGCCGCAGAAGTTTGCTCAGTTTTGCCTGATAAAATATGACTAAGAATAACTGATTTTGAAGTGACGAGGGGAGAATAAAAGGTAATAAGATAAACCTACTTTACAAGGGAAAAGAGAACAACGCTCAGAATAATAATATAAAAATGTTGCTTACTTTACATAGTTTCATTCTGTCTTTGGTTTTGTGCCTGGTCTTGTTTATTGTCTAGGTTAAAAGAGTTCAGTTACGGTGTAAAGAGTTATCGATTCTCGTCAGAAGAATTTGACTGAATATTTCTGAATCCAAAATAATTGAAAGGTAACTTAGCTGTACTGTTAAACCGAACTAAAATTCAAAGCATTCAAAGCACGCGATTAGATTTATTGCTGTAAACATAAAAAATTATAGAAAATAATGCTGAAAGAGAATAGGAAAATGATGCATACATTTAAAGTACAAATTCTCTTGTCTTGTAAAAGTAAAGTGTATATAATATTATTGTAGAAACAGAATCTCATGATAGTTTATTTTTGGAAATTTTTGATTATCCTTACATCAGTCTTGTATCTATAAACGCTACATTAATCGAAAAATTAGATAAATGTGTTTCATTTATTTAGAACTTTTAATTTCGTAAATCATAAAATTGAAATTCATTTGATATAGATTAACGAATTTTCTGTTTTCATGAAATTCCCAAATGTATGACATTTTAAGCTTGTCACTAAAACCCACAACTGCACATTCTTGTATATAAAAATAAATAAATAAATATTAATAAAGGGGAATTATAAATGTGGAGAGTAAAAAAAAAAAAAGTACTGAGACCTATAGCTGGTAAAGAAGTAGAATCCTGGTGGATGACTGTCAGCTCAGACATTATCTAATGCAGATTCAAAAAATGGAATATGTTTTCTGTAGGAAGGTATTTTTTACCCTTCCATTTATAATTTCCTTTATTAATATTACTTTATTATTCTTTGTACTTCGAGAATTTTTTTCCTGGATAATGCTGCACTTGCATATAATCAAGATGCTTCTATCAATTGTTGTCTTTTTTAGATGTTCATACATTTTGTGTTAGTAGTATTCAATACGCTTATACAAAGTGTAGAATGAACAAACAACATATTTCAGTTCTAATGAAGTTTGTTTTTAAACGTCTCACAAAAAAAGTTTGTTTTAAACAAAAAAAAGTTGCCACAAGTATTTATCTCTATTTTAACAAATTCCTTTAAAAATGTTTTGGCATAGATACAATACTTAGGGTGAACAATACTTAAATTGAAATCATTTAAACTGAAAATACTTAGAAAGAAGAAGAAACAAGGTCCCATGTCTGTTGTACATTTCTTAATTATTGTTATATATATAATACTGAAAAAACACTGTTAGTAGCAGCAAACATCGTTAACATTCTGTATTAAAGTCAAACTTCAGAAGGGAAAATAAACTTATTTTTCCCGAAAATATTCCGACCCATTGTATTCCACTCGAATACTTGCTTGATAGAAAGAAAAATATTTCATCTACGAAATAACACACCGTGAACAAATTTTGATGCCCTCTAAGCAGGATGAAAATCGAAGAATGCTTTTTTTTGTTGTTTCAAAGCCAGATATTTTTTTTGTTCGCTTTATTGTTGTTGGTGGGAAAGATTTAGTTCTGTGAAGTTCTGCAAAGAACATGATAATTCAGAATAGAACGGCCATAAACGATCCTCTAGAATTTTTACTTTTTGAGTTTGCTGTAAGAAAATATACTTAGCTGATATTCGCATTATTTTTTTGTAACTAATGATTTTATATTTAAAGCTATTTTTGTGGAAACATCAATTTACCAGCATGTGTATGAGCTATTTGTTCTTCAAATTATTTGATTAAATTAAATTAGTTTTAACCATTTTTAACCTATCTAGAGTTTCTTCGAAAGTATAAACTAAAATATTTTTATTCATTGACTATTTGAATGAGTACAGCATATGTTAGTCCAAGTTGATTATTATAAGTACAAATGCGAAATTTTTCAATAAAAGAAATTTTAATAGACAAAACGATCAAAGCAGTACAGTGGCTTTTGACGGCACATTAATAGTTACCAACAAATAATATTTAAATATTGCACTAAAAATATTACCAAATGCGACAGTATAGTCATGACAGTAATACATTAACAAATTTATAAATTGATTAAATTAATTAAATAATAAAAATTCATAGTATTATATATAAAGGCGCAAATGCAGCTATTTATAATATAATACAGAAGCAAAAATTAGATAAACTAAACAAAAATTAAAATGTACGCTTAAAGATGTATTGTCATCGTTTTTGTCTAAATTTGCTGTTTTTTTGTCTTTACTTTTTTCTTTCTTTTTGTTTCATTTTAATTTTTGTACAGTATAGTCACACTGCACAGTATCTTATATTCCTGAGTAATAAACATTCCGTTGAAAATATCCAAATTCTATTTCTCGTACAGTTGTACGAGAAATAGAATTTTCTTCTTCTTCTTCAAATACTTTCTTTTCAGCAACGCTAAAACTCATAATATACATATATCTCGCTTGAGAAAAATTTTACAGCATGAAAGCGCGTTTAGGATTTTAATAATTCTTAGTGAATAGTAAAACAAGAAAATATTTCAACTGAATAAATTAACAGTCAGTTGCTTTAAAGAATATCCTTTATTACAAAAGATCAGAATAATACAATGAAGTATATATTTGTTTCACTGCAATGGCATTTTATTTTGAATATATAATTCGTTCTTGCAGATGGAAAAAATGTCTTATGTTGACAGAATTTTTTTCACATCTGGTTGGAACATGCGGTCTCATGTTCATATCAGATGTTAACCAGTGGGAGTGTTATCCCCTAAACTTTCTCGTATACTTCCCCCAAAAGGTGTCATTTCCCCTTTTCCCGCGTGGCTAAGAAAAATCAAACCTATTGTTATCCAGAATCCAATGACTATCAGAAGGTTTATCATTATATTGATTGAAAAATATCTAGGTAAAGAATCAAATTCAAGGAGATGCGTACCGATTTTCCGCTCTTACAGGCTCAAAGACAAACTGACGTAATTTGCGCCATAGCTTTCGCGTGCACAAAAGATTGCTTCCAGTATGCATGCGCGTGGAGATAATGGATTCTTTTCAAAAGTAAATTATATAGACCGACAGATTGTAAACCCTTTGACGGAATTGGCCCAAAATTTTATTTATTTTTTTTAATTTTATTGACCTACATTCATGATGATAAAACTGTGTACCAAATTTTATCCATCTATCTATTCAAGTTTTTGAGTTATAGTGTTCGCATGACCGCGGACAGACAGACAGGCAGACTTTCCGTAGACGAATTTTGTCGAAAATTTGATAGAAACCTACAAATTATGTGTAAAGATCACGTACCAAATTTCATCCCCGTAGCTCTAATAATTTTTGAGTTATCGTGTTCACAGACAAACATAAGAGACACACAGACAGACATAATTCCAAAATTGTGTTTTTCGGACTCAGGGAGGTCAACAACGTGGAGATTCGTCAAAATCTCGAGTTCGAATTTTTTGACGATTACAATACTTTCGCTTTGTATACTTCGTATACGAGAAAGTAAAAAAGTTCGGAAATATTCGTTATTTGTTGCGAATAATCCAGTTTTCTCTTCCTCTTAGAAATTGCAAGAAATGGAGATAGATGGTTTTGCTCATTAAGCGACGGTATGTTAGTTCGTTTAGTACCCAAAAAACACCTAAGTGGCTACCCATTATATTTTATGGCTACTACTGACCAATATTGTCAATGGGACATAATCCTCTTATTAACTACAAAATAGTCGTTATAAGCTTTCATTTTGACACCACAAAACATCTGCTAATACATAAACCATGTACTAAATGTGTTTTTCTCTGTTAGACTCGTTTATGTCAGCATTTTGGATTCCGTGTATCACTTGCTGTCTGCACTGTCAATTTGAAAATTTAAAAGCGACAATTCAAAGCAATGATTGTGTAAACTATTGATACCGAAATTCAACTTTTGTTGGCTGTTGCGGAGTAAACCGAATCGAATTTCGAAAAAATTGCCTTTTCGTCCCGTCCCGAGCTATTACAGCGCTATTAAAAGCACTAAATTCACATAAATATTTTTAACTCTCTGAACCCTGCTAGAGTGAGAATTCCAATGCCTCAAAACCTGGAGTGAATTTTCGCTCACAGAAACAGAATGGAATAGTCACGTTCTTTACAGAAATTTCAGGAGTTCGACACCTACGGTTGTTCAATCAATTGTCAACAAAGAACACCGCCTGAAGCGCCCGAAACCGCCTGAGTCCGGCTTCTGTCGAACGGGCGGTTTGAAGCGGGATAGGGTCATAGGGTTAAAGCGGTTTGATAAAGGCTTTTTAGTAAGTTTAATATGACATTTACAGACGATTAAAATCTATATTTATGATCGCATATGTGTTGCAGTCTTTCTGCATTATAACTACATCGAATGGCAGATCTAGGACACTTTTATGCCCGTTTTCATTAATTTGAAGGGGCTAGGGAATACCTCTAAATACCCTACTTCATCATTGACTCATATCAGCAAGTTGCAAATGATACTCCAGGCAAAAGGTCCATCAATAAACATTTATTTCATATTTTAACGAGGTATATTGTGCAAAATGAACTCGTCAATTAGAACATTAAAACAAAAAGAATCTGCAGAACGATACATCTCGTATCAAAAGTTACCATGTACACAAGAATACTTGGCGAGAAGAGGAACACGTTCAGTGAGGAGCAAAGGGACTACAGGTACATCTGGATTCTGTGCAGCTGATGATTAACAAGCAGCATCTAATTGCAGATGAGGGCAATCTAAACCAATCGGAAAGGTTCATACTCTGCTTAGGCGAGATGGCCAACACCGTCTGTTGTACTCCTGTGGATTCACCACAAAGCCTCATACTTCACTAAGGTGAGTTGGCCTATACTGTGTTGTTGTTGTTGTTGTTGCTGCTGCTCGCATAAAAACCAATCCCACTATAGGCGCCTATGAGGGAGTGTTTTCGATGCCAATATTTGGCGATATTTCCCTTTTTTGGCGAGAAATGCTTTGTAAAGTTTTTCTATTTCGACGACCGAGAGATGCTATCTGTTATAAGGATGTAAACATTTTTTACTTTGTAGTTTTTTTTTGTGTGTGTGTGACTTAAAGTAGAATGAATTCCTTCTTGAGTGTCATTGAATATGAACGCATTTTCAAACCAAACATGAAATAAGTATATAGTGTATAATTCTTCGCTGAAGTAAATAATCTAATACGCATAAGTTAGAAAAATATTCAAATACATAAATACTTGACAATGAGCTTAATATGAGCAAGAATTAAAGTTGAAAATAATTTGCTATTAGTTGTTAATTATAAATAAAGATGGATGGTTTTCAAAACACGATGAAGAAAAAACTCAGTTTCGCGACAATCAAAGTAAACACTGAAACCCTAGCGGGAACAATGATCAACTTGGCGTGGTAAAAGACACTCCCATAGACGCCTATAGTGGGATTGGTTTTTATGCCTGCTGCTCTCTCTCTCTCTGCGACCAAATTGAAACTCTTATAAATACCTTGACAAATAGTGCGCGCGCATTATTACCTTCGCACCATCTTAGCATCTTGCATGGGAAAACTCTACCTGCCGCCTCATGGTAAGGTGCGAGATGAAAATGTAAATGTCAAGGAAAAAGGTTCGAGAGGCCGCCACAAATTTTAGCGCAATAAAAGTTCAAACTCCAGGTAAAATATCCATACTCCTGTCCTTATTTTAGAACGAAAATGTCTTATCTGTACATAAATATTTTGATACAAGCCTTTAAAATTTATATGAACGAGGTACTCAGATTTTTCAATAAAATGTTATAATGATTATAGTTTCTTTCAGCATACACACAGAAATTGACTTTCAGCTCCTCATTACACTTTCTTTCCAAAAACGGTTCCTGCCATATGTAATAAGCTTCATTAAAAATTAATTTAAAATATTTTTTCTTTGAAATGGCTTGACGCTGAGTTAATCTGAAATAATTATTGATAAAAATGAAATACATTTTAATTTCCCTAAAGAGTCAGCGATTTTCTATTTTAAAAAATGTAAACAATTTTTCCTAACGTAAAGATATTGATTTCCTGTGAGAATTAAGTAATGTTTGAGTGAGTAAGGAATCTAAAGACATTGAGAAATATACAAAAATAAAAGTGAAAGTATTAATTACTTTTATATATATTGAGATATATTGAGTTAGCTTCATCCCAGAAATGAGCAATTGAGATAAGTTAAATAATGAGGTGTTTCAGATGATAAACTACCATGAACATTATTGCCTTTGACAGCAATTCTAGATGTCCGACTCCAGTTTTGAGAAATACATGTTCTGTGAAAAGATGCTGAACAAACTTAATTAAAATTTTCTATATTAATTAATTTAAATTTGTTAACATTGAAAGAAATATTATTTCGTTAAAAATAAGTATTCAGAAAATAGATGTTCTTTTGTGTTTTATATAAGAAGCAATGGCTAAACCAGAATAATTCACCATATATATAATAAATGCAATAGCAGTTATTTAAAATGTAGAATATGCTTATGAAACTGCTGACCACAGCACAGCCAAATGAACAACACCTAACTGCTAATGAGAATTTTGTGTATGAAGCTTTGACATATTTCTCAATGTACGTAAATTTTTTTTTATCAAAATGCTTTTCTAATAAAATCCGCTATATAAAGATTTTATAATTTGAAAATTAATATGAAGATATTTCTAGATTTGAAATCATTGGAATATTAACTTTCTTTGCTTTCTTCGATTTCCTCTTATACGAAGGAGAAACAAATTGACTTCTAGTTTTATTTTGATTTGAAATGAGAATTCATCAAAATTGTGGAGCCTAATATAAAATAAATAGTTAAATAAAATAAAAATTAGCGTTTAAAGCTTTCCAAGCAAAGTTTTTAAGGATCGAAATCTCACATTGGCATTGGACATATCGAATAAAAAGTTCTTCGTATAAAGATATGGCGAACCTCGAGTTTAGGGTGCAGACTTGTTTCTCGCCAATTTTCTTGGCTCAATTTCAATTGTCGTCGCCAAATGCTGTTTTGGATGCCCAGGGAACTTTTTTTTGGTTTCTTGCGCACGCGATGCCTGCGCCATCTGAAAAGGAGAGATTGAACACCCAATGTTGGGCCGTTGATTTATACATCAGGTGGGTACCGGGTAACTTTTTTTTAACTTAAAAAATATCAGTGGCTTCTCTTTCAGCAAAGCGGGATACTAGTAGCTTCGCTTCTGCATTTAAAATAGCACATACGGAATTAAAATAGCGCAGAAGTCAATGAAAATGTTCAACAGCGAGAAAGCTGCATGAACTTGGTAATAGATCGAAATAGTAGGAATATTACTTGAAATAACGGTTCTTCTACCGCAGGAATTACACTTATTTGAATGCGAATCTTATATAAAAAATCCGAAATTAGCACTCACTTGAAGAATCTCCACTGTGAAATGTTCAGTCAAAATTCTAACCGGAGAATTCCACGACCGAAGTATTATTCAAATTCGATTAAATCGGCCAGTTAAATCGGAGAGAACAAAGACGAGACCATTTAAAATGATGTGCAAGACAGCGATAAAAAAATAAATGAGCGCGCATGCCACCGATAAAAACACCAACGCTCATCCAAAACATATGTTCTCTCTTGGCGGCAAACAGTTGGCGATCCTAAGAGGAACGAACAAGTATGCACCCTAAACACCAGGTTAACCAAAGATATTTTGTTACTCACAAAATCTTCAGTTCGGTTAAGTTTCTTTAATCAGCCGTTGATTTATACATGGATTTTGTACAATTATTATATAATTGAAAATTTTATGATATTCCTAAAGATTAATACCAATTCAAAGAATTTTTTGTTTCAATATATAAGATAAAATTTCAAGAAAAGCTGCATTTGCTTAGCAAATCCAAATTTTCCAGAAATTTCTGTACAACGAATGTGAATCAGTTATGCTGCAATTAATAATGAAACTGGCATTCTACTGCTAACTACAATACACTTTCTAACAAGGGGTCGAAATGAATCAGGGATCGCTGAATAGAATCAGGGGCTGCTGAATAGAACTTCAGGGTCGCCGAATAGAATCAGGGTCGCCGAATAGAATCAGGGATCGCCGAATAGAATCAGGACGCCGGAATAGAATCAGTCGCCGAATAGAATCAGGGGCCGCTGAATTAAAATCAGTCGCCGAATGCTACCGACCGTTCTCATGAATAGAATCAGTGGTCGCCATCAGAATTCAACGCTGAATAGAATCAGGGTCGCGATAGCATAGGTTGCAATCACAGGTTTCGCTGAATAGACTGCGGTCGCCACAGAATCAGTGTGAATACACGTGGGTCGCCAAATGCACAACAGAACCAGGGTCGCCGAATAGAATAGGTTCGCGGTGAAAGGTCAATGCAACGGGTTGTCGCATCTCTGGAGTACAGGGCGATATGTGGTTGTGTTTCGCTACTTCCTGATGGATGAAGCGTAGCCTCTTACATGGTCAGGAATCTGTATGCCAGGCCGCTGATGGCCATTAACTCCTTAACTCCTGAGGCGAATTTTTCCTCATATTCCCTTTAAAACGTGGACTTTGGGGGATGGGATATGAATTGGACCTCCCAACCTGGGTGGTCCAGCAATACGTGCAACTAACGAAGCATCGA